>APFE030306138.1:83072-143502 GCA_000404065.3 Pinus taeda
CCCCTGCCCCCATATATATCTATATCTCCCTCCATCTCTCCTTATTTTCCACTCCATCTCAACCCCCCAAACACACATGCTATTTCATTTCATATCTATCAATCTCTTTGTCCCTCCCTCCCTCTCTCCATATCTCTCTTCTTTCCTCTCTTCACTTTCCATCTATATCTCTATCTCCATTTGCCTCTCTATATCACCGCCAAAACATACACTCTATTTCTTCAATCTATCTACCTATCCCTCCCTCCTCCTCTCCCTCTCTCTCTCTCTCCCCACCTTCTCTCCCTCTCCCCCGCTTCTATCTCTCTTCCCTACTTCTTTCCTCTCTCCCTCTCTCTCCATCCTCTTTATCACTCCCTCTCTCTCTCCACCTTTCTCTCTATATTTCTTTCTTCTTACCCCTCTCTCTCCCCCATCCAACTCCATCTGTCTTTCCCTCCCTCACTCCACTCTCTCACATCCTCTCTCTCTCTCTTACTCTTCATCCTCCAACTCTGTTACTATATCCCTCCCTCTCTCCTTCTCTCCCCCATTCTCTCCATCTCTCCTTCTTTGTCTTTATCTCAACCCCAAACATACAAACTCTCTCTCCATATCTCCATTGTTACTCCCTCTCTCTCTCCATTTCTCACTCTCTATTTATTTCTTCTTCCCTTCCTCTCTCCCCTTCCAACTCCATCTCCCTATCGATCCCTCTCTCCTACTCTCTCCCTCCCTCTCTCCTCCTCTCTCTCAAATCTTCTCTCTCTTACTTCCTCTTTCTCCCTTTCTCTCCTACCTCCCTCTCTCTTCCCCCATCACTCTCTCTCTCTCTCTCTCTCTCTCTTTTCCCTCTAATCCTCTCTCTTACCACATCGCTCTCCTTCTCTCTCTCAAGTATTATCTCTCATTCTTCCTCTCTCTCTCTCTCTCTCACCTCCAACCCTATCTCATCCCCCATATCTCTCTCTACCTCTCTCTTTCTCTACCTATGTTACTATATCCCTCCCTCTTTCCTTTTGTCTCCTTCTCTCCACCCTTCCCTGTATCTCTCCTTATTTATCTCTTTATATCACCCCTAAACATACACTCTTTCTCTCAATCTCTCCCTTGTCAGTCCCTCTCTCTCTCTCCCTCTCTCCCCCTATAACTCCATATCTCTATCCATCCCTCTCTTCCCCTCCAACTCCATATCTCTATCCCTCCCTCTCTCCCCCTCCAACTCCAAATCTCTATCCCTCCCTCTCTCCTCCTCTCTTTCATCCTTCCTCTCTCGCCCTTTCTCTCCTACGTTTATCTCTCTTCCCCTGTCTCTCTCTCTCTCTCTGCCCTCCAATCCTCTCACTATCTCCCTCCCACTCTCCTCTCTCTTCCCCCTCCATCTTTGTGTCTCCCTCTCCCTCTTTTAACCTTCTCTACCTCTCTCTCTTTTTATTCCTCCTCTCCCCTCTCTTTCGGTTTATCTCCATCTCTCCCTTGTCACTCCGCTATCGCTCCACCTATATAACTTTATGTCTTTGTTCTTACCTCCCATATATATAGAATTAATATATGTCATGATATATTAATATATATTATAATATAAAAAATTTAATATTGGATTAAGACAACGTTTTTTTTTGTTGTTGATAAGTGGGTGAATCCTGAAAATCACTCTTACCCTGTGGCTGAGAGGCCACGACTCAGGGGCATCTAAGCTGTCAAAGTCACCCGAGGATCGCACCCGGCCTGAGCCGCACCAACAGAAACCATGCTGGATTTTTTGGTATCGGCGAGACTAGAACCGGTGACCTTTGCATATGGAGCGCCTTAACAGTGCGCTCCTTCACCGACTGCTCTATATCTCTTTGATAGGATTAAAACAAAGTTATTATATTTAATAATATCAACATTATGATATATTAGTATGAATATTCAATTTAATTTTAATAATAATAATAATAATAATATTTTAATATTAATATTATGGTTAATAGTATTTTTTGCATGGTATTAATAATAATTTGGCCCATTGTATTTTGCCCATAGGCTTCACCTAAATAAAACCTATTTTTTGAATGTTAGTAAGTGTAAAGAGGTTTATGGAGAAAATATAAAAATAGGTTTTACTTATTTACTATACCTCTTGTTTGTTTATATTTTTATTTATTTACCATATTTCTTTTATTTACAATGGTATTTAGCCCATAGGCTTGGTATATAATTAGATGTTGATTTCTAATCTTATTTGATATGTTTTTATTTATATACCATACATATTTATACCTCTTTTATATATATTTATTTATCATAACTCTTTTATAAATATGGACGTCCAAGAGGATCAACCTAAATAAAGCATCCACCTTTACCATACATCTAGTTTATTTTTAATCTTTTTTTATTTACTTTACCTTTGGAGTAAATATAAAAATGTCTTATTTATTTACCATACTTCTAGTTTATTTATATTTTTATTTATTTATCATCGCTCCTTTTTTTACTATTCCTAAACCTCTTTATATTTTAAATTTATGTTTTGTTTATACGTAATAATAATTGGATTGATTTTTAAATAGGCTGACATTAGATTAACAATGTTAAATGTTAAATATTAACATTTACATTTATATTTATGTTTATGTTTACATTTAGGTTTACATGTTTATGTTTTTATGGGAGATCTACCCCATGGGCCCAGTAATTATTTTATTTTTAATATGAAATTTCAAATAACTTTGGAAAATACATATAAATAACCAAAAATAATTTTATATTAATTAAAATAAAATAAATTTCAATTACGTGAAAGTTTAAATAATATTATTTGAATGAAAATTTGCTTTCTATTTTCAAAGAGAGTAAAGAGATTTGTAATTATTTTATTTACACTTTGAATTACAAATAACTTAATAATTTAATAATTTAAACTGCCCTAAATTTTGGGTTTTGGGTGATTTTTCCCTAAATGGTACGGGTTCTAAACCATCTTGCCTTTATAATTGGCAATGTAAAGGCATTGTTTTCGATCTGAGATTTTTTCTACCAGGGTAACACATATCCAAATCTTTGGGAGGATAAAACTGATCTAGATTGTGCTACTGGATTTTTAGTGGATCCATGTGTTTGGTGCCCCTCAAAACTGACATCTCAACCATCAGAGTGATTTCAGATTCCAGGGTAACACATATCCAAATCTTTGGGAGGATAAAACTGATCCAGATTGTGCTGCTAGATTTTTAGTGGATCCACATATTTGGTGCCCCTGAAAGCCGACATCTCAACCATCAGAGTGATTTTAGATTCTATCGACATTGAAATAGCTACAACTATTTGGGAACTAGAGAAAGAGAGATGCACTGAGCCGTTGAAACCTGGAAAAAAACTAGTAGGTTTTTAGATTCAAAGTTCTTAGTAATGGAGACATGGTGGGTGCTTCATATGTTGGTTACATTTTTGGCAGTTCAAACCATTACCGACAGATCAATGGATGTCGAGGTTTCATTGGAAGTCAGTCTTCGACAAAGTTGAGGAAACCTTCGGATCCGATGCTTGATTACTCTCACATTGTTGTTGAGCTAAATCAAATATTCAGCTTCCAGAATGATTGATCCAATTGTTATGCACGATGGCAAAGGTCAACTATCTTGCTTCTTGGATGATCCAGATACTGTGCTAGATCTAGTGAGTAACTGTTAACAAAGTGTGAAAAATAATTTCGTAATTAATTTTAGATTTTCTGGAGTATTTCCATATTAATTTTTTTATTATTAGATTAAGTTTTTCATCTATATCTGGAAATGACAGTGGATGGTTCCAAACTTAGATTTCACATTTTTCAATTATTTAAATCATATTTATTTGATTTCTCTACATTATTTGTTTATCTTGGGAGATCAAGTCTTCCATATATGTCTTCAAAACTTCAACCCAAAAAACCATTGTCCTTTTTTATCTTAAATGTGTTATTTTTTTGGTTGAATTCAAATTGTAGATATCGACAACGAATGCAACTTTAGCAGCCATGGCCAAACACGTAGGAAAGCATGGCTTAAAGGTTTATCAGATTTATTCTTCAGTGGTAAACCCCATAACAATTCAAGAATTTTAAAAAATAACATTTGAACATTTTAAATTTAATCCCTACATTGATCGCAAATGAAATCCAGTAAAATTGTTGAAGCAATTGACAGGCTCTGGACACAACGGTTAGTTCACCAAACAATGTAAACTCGAAATTTTGATGAATATAAGTGGAATTTGAAAAGTTAAAAATTTACTCATGTAAATTTTACTTTGCATATAATCTTTGTTCAAGGAGTAGATTCGTTATTTAATCTAAAGAATTATCAATTCACCATAATTATAAAAAAAAATACATAAAATGAATCATTGCAAAGTGACAGTCATATTGCAGATAGCGGGGTTATCAAGATCATCTACAAAATACATGTTACAACAATTGAAGAACTTGGAAAAGATCTACGGGCCATATGCATTCTATGAAGGAAGTTGAATTATGTGAAATGGAGAAGAAATGAAAATTTGTTGGTGCTATATTGTTTTAAAAATTTTGATTAGTAATCAAGCGGCATACATTAATAATTTTTTTAATATATTTGTGAAAAAATGATACAATTCTGAAAAATTCTTTTAAGATCTATTTGAAGATGAACTAGACAATTTTAGATTTGATGTTAAGATTATCGAGTAGAAAAATTACGTCGGAAATATTCATATTCCCTGACTTGGTGAATATATATTAAATGGGTGAATATGTATCAATGGATCATAATGGTTACAATGGCCATGAAGACATCGATTTTCACTTCACTGGGTTCACTATTTCTAGGAGAGTAGTGGGGGTTGTTGGAGTAGAAAGTTGTTCAGATATAAATGGAGGTCGTGCCAATGTGAAGGTTGAACTCATTTCCACCAGCAATGATCTCATTACTGTTGTGTTTACATAGGCATTCACATGTTTACAAATATTACTCCAAGTAAATATAGGATGGTTTCTTCCTAGCATGAATACATAAACCTCATGAATCCTCGAGCAGTATACAAATATCAAGTCATATCAAATCACACAACATTTTTTTTCAAAAAGGAAAGCCCATGATATTTTTCTCTCTTTTCCTTCGTTTGATATGCATAATAAGTTTGGAGATTCCTTAAGGATGAGTGTCCAAAGGACATAGTAGCCCTCCATGAAATCAAATGTGAATAAGTGGAAAGGGCAGGCTCTGTAAGCCAATTGTTAAACAGAGGAAGAAGATACAAGGTCGTACCTAACGCTGATCCTAGCTAGGATGGCGCTACACATGAGGTACAATTATTGAGGTTTATAGAGTATATTTTCTATAATATTCTCTTTCAAATACGTGATTCTCATGTTCTCTTAACAATTGTCCAAAGAGGCTCTCCAAAGATGGAGTTAGGCTTTGGAAATCTAGTAGTAGATGACATATTTGATGTCCCAAGTTATGATATGGATGGCTTAGATGTTTCTTAGGGTAACCCTATTTTAGGTGTTCATGTATACCTTTATTCGCATGATGTCCATGAGGTGAAGTGCCCTCAAATAAGCTCCTTGGCCAAATCAATTGCTTTGTCATGCAATATCTGATGCAGATGGAAAAATTTTCTTTTAATTTTATTCCATGTGGAAAATAAAGGTTTTTTCCATTCTACAAGGGCGAGAACACAATATTTGATCTTTCACTTCCATCTATAGAGGTTCTTGTTGAGCACAGACATGTTAATATATCTCAGCCATTTCAGGTTACAGGTTTCTTAGTTGGAGGACTTGTGGTGACTTTTGAAGTAGTTCGTTTTGAAGGTGTTAAGATATTAGTTGATGGGTGAGAAAAAGCTACAACAGACGTCTATGGATATTAAAAACTTGATCATGCAACATCAACACACTACACAATCAAGGCTGAGAAGGATCACTTCGAGTCTAGTAGTTTGGAAAATTTCATGGTTGTGCCAAACATAGCTTCAATCCCAAAGATAGAAGAAACACATTATAATATTTGTGGTTCCCTAAAATTAGTGACAAATGGATATTATGGAAATTGTCAAGTTGGCTTGATACACGGGCTAGACAATGTTAAGCCTCAAATAAAGAGGATTGATGATATGGGAAACTTCTGCTTCAAGGTTCAACCAGGTTAATATTGAATATCCCCACTGACCACAACAACATAACGTGATTCTAGTATTCAATTTTCACCGTCACATATTTATGAGAGAGTAACTAGACCAATGTTTGTCATTGAATTTATAAAGGCCCTTGTTGATATCTGTGGATCAATGATATGCAAGAAAGGACGTGACTCCTCAGTTCCTATATCACTTACTTCACTAGCTATTGAACTTTGGGTTCAGAGAAGCTTAACTCTTTAAGTTTAACAAATGAGAGCAGTGGCTTCATATTTGAAAAAGTCCTACCTAGTGCATTGCGTCTTGAGGTAAAACATGGACCTTCGTCTATTTTTATAGATGGGGATGATGACTGATGTTGGGAGAGAAAGGTTATTGATGTCAATGTTGGTGTTTCTGATCAATCAGAGAAAGTTTTTATCCAAAAATGCTATTGTTTGTGTATTATGTCTACTCATCCTGTGTCTTCTTGCATCGTACAGCGAAACAAAGAACCCATGAATTTGTTGATTGAGAAAGGATGGTAGAAAATCTACCTAGAAGCTTCTCATGTGCACACGCTTCATTTCTTGAACTCATTCATTTTCCTTGGAATATATTCATTAGAATTCAATGTATTGAACCATAAGCCTATATATTTGACTGGTGAAAAATATATACTGAGTGGTGAAATACATGTTGATTCAAGTTCTTATCCCAATTCAAATGAGTTTTCTCGAAGCATTATTGTATACATATCAAAAGAGGAGGGTGCATTTATAGATATGATAAATAATGTCAAACTTGTTTCAAGTGATAATGGACCAAGAAACATTGTTTTATATCAGTACACTCATTGGGCCAATCTTGAAGATGAAATGGCCTTTTTTCTGAGAGATAAAAGGAATGCTAGTGAGAAAAATAGTATTGAAAAGGTCTTATTTTATCCAAGAATTCGGCACACTGTTGTCAAAATTGATGGGTTCCATGGGCCTATAGGACTAGAAGCAAAAATCAGAGCATGAAAATGAGTTTCTGAAGGTCCTGCATAGAGGCCTATAGGACCATAAGCCTACTCTGATGCAAAATATACAAATGATGAGGTTCGAACCACGCGAAGAAGACCCCAACTTGAACATGATGCTCAGAAGTGGTGCAACCACGGGGGAAGATAAGGGGAAGTAGCTTGAAGAAGATACCTAGGCATGTAAGGCTCCTACAAAGGAACTTGAGTTTGACTTGGAATGCGCAAAGGAAACTTTTATGGAAGCCAGAGGTTATTTCCGTGCTTCATTTTTTGCTTATGGTCCTATAGGCCCATGAAACCCAGCAATTTTAACAAGAACGTTCTGAATTCTTGGATAAAACAAGACCTTTTCAAAACTATTTTTCTCACTAGCATTCCTTTTATCTCTTAGAAAAAAGACGTTGACCTTAGAGATTGTCCCAATGAGTGTACTGATATAAAACATTGTTTCTTGGTCCATTATCACTTGAAGCAAGTTTGACATTTATGATCGTATCTATAAATCCACCCTCCTTTTTCCATATGTCTACAATAATTCTTTGAGAAAACTCATTTGCTTTGGGATAATAACTTGAATCAACATGTGTTTCACCACTCAGTAGATATTTTTCACCGGTTAAATATATAGGCTTATGGTTCAATACATTGAATTCTAATGAATATATTCCAACGAAAATGCATGAGTTCAAGAAATGAAGCATGTGCACACGAGAAGCTTCTAACTAGATTTTCTACCATCCTTTCTCATTAAACTATAAATGGATGCATAAGCAAGAATATAGAAACAGATACGCAATATTCCAAAACCAACTTATCTTTATTAATGCCTTTTTCTAGTTACAATCCACTTCCTACCCTGTGCACAGAGTTGCAGGGTCCATGCACTCAGTTGCGGACTCTAACCAGGCCTCCGTACACAGAGCTGCGGAGCCTTTATCCCCAATTACGACCCAAAAACCGAACTTACAAACTTGATCTAATATCGCATTCAGACACCCATATTACTTATTATATCACAAAAAGCTGCCTTTTACACTTAGAATCTCACTCTTATTTATGCATTCCCATGGTCTGCGGACCATGGGTAGGCTGACACATTATAGATTAATTTACAATATCTTAGGGTGGACTACCCTTAGACTTGACCCATTACAATTCGCACTCTACACACTTCACAAAGATTTTACAATACCAATACCCAAAAACGCGGGCTTTAAGCCCAAAAACCTTTACGCGGGGGATCTGCTGCCCAATAGGCCCCCAACACAATCATCGTGACTCGTCCTGAATCACTCATCGGTGTGGCGAGACGCGCTACCAAGGCTTCGTGGTCCACCATCCCTGTGAGTGACGCACTATGCTTTGTTGCTCCATCCTTGCCTCCTGCAACACTTCTTCAAGCTCCTGCTCCATTGCCCCTGCTAATTTGTGTCACTGATGATGCTCATTCTACTCTGCTCGATTAACACAAAGAGGCCCCTTATAGGATTTTAGCTCTAGCTTAGATGCCAAAGCTGTGAACTCTTTGTGCAAGAGTATCAAGCTTGCGATCTCTAGTCCCATATACTCAATGTGTGCTGAAGCTTGTGTTGCATTTTTGCAAGAGAGATGTTGTTTTCTGTGAGGTCCCAATCTTCAAGTTTCATCGTGGGCATGCGGCCCAGGGATGCACTTTTCAATGGAATTATGTCTTTTATCCCAAGATTCACCATATCACACTTATCTTTCATAGATCGCCTACCAGACCATAGGTTTCGCAATGACATCTTGACCAATCCTAGTATCTGTTTGGGATTTTGTGATATATCTCCCACCATTGGCATTGGACTCGGCACGGTGACCTCGACTGTCGGCATTACGCTATCTCGAAGGTACAACGTCTCTTTTGGCAATGTTGCAATCACTGGGCTTATTCTCAAAGCATCAAAGTTGGAAAGGTCCATATCTATCAGGTAGCTCAATAAATTAGGTCTCACAATTCCATGGTTTGTTTGGTGGATGACTAGCTGAGATTTATAGGTCAGCTGATATTCAAATTCGACCATTCCCTCCTTTTCTAGCTCATTAATGCGATACTCGTGGGAGATCATTTCAAATCTAGTTCTAACTCCATGTCTTAAATTCCCACCATCTTCTCCTCGTTATCTCAGATTGACCATCTTGTCATGAACAATGACCTTAACAGTCACTTTCCCACCTTTCTACGTAGCATCATAGCCCTTTATGCGCAACCGTGATTGTTGCGATAAACCTACCTTACACGAAACCCTTTTTCCGTGTAGCTTTCCTACAAACTTGTTTATAGTCCCATGCCTTCTTTCAACTGCTTAGAGCGCTGAGACTGTTTCTTCTATAGATAGTTAGGTCGTCTCACCCCTGGTGCGAGACTGCACTTTTCCCGCTAGCTCGGGCTGCGGCCACCTTTCACATGCCTTTGCGTCCTATTCATTTGTATATAGTACCTTCCCTTCCTTAGTAAGGTGAAGTTGCAGCCATGATAACAAGGTCGCAACTCTTTCTATTGCAGCAGTAGGGATGGCCAGACTCGGTCTCATCATACATAGTTTCTCGTAGCCCACTTGTGCAACTTCAGTTTCCAGTCTGCAGATTTATTCATCCAATGCCATAGTTCTCTTCCTCAACTGTGCCCATTCATCATCGATTTCATGAAGTTTCATGCTTCCTCGTTGAAGGTCTTCTTGCAACTGCCTAATTCCTTTACCCAGGTCCTCGAGTCCTATTCCTACTATGGGAGCCGTGGTTTGGGGATTCTTCTCTATCCTCCTGATCTCTTCTCTTCTTGTCACTATTGGGATCATTTCATGCTCTTGTTTTTGCTTATGGTCCTATAGGCCCATCGAACCATGACCATGCACAGGTCCCAATCCGTTCGTCCCATCTGGTAAACATTCTTCATGATCCCACATAGCCTTGTTAATGCTCTACCATTGGGTATTTGCGGTGTGCATTGTTCTTTGTGCTGCTACGTCGGGTCCTGAATTTTTATCCTTAACCTGGGTTGTGCCTGCCCAGCACATGACTACACTCATCGACATAGGTGGGCATGCAAACTACTTTTCCCTAACTATCGGGCTCGTTTTGGATGCTGGGGACTTCCAAATCATAAGTGCATCCTTCTTCTGCATTCGCGCCAACTCCCAATATTATTTTGGTGCGTTTTCCACCATTGTGTGGGCGTCGTGCGCAACGCCCAGTCCATCGCATCGTAATGCTATTGTTTTGGTACTGACCTTTCGACTTTGTCTAAGATTTCATCCCCACCTATGTCCCCATCATATGTTGGCAGTTCCATGGTTTCGGTCATCACGTACTACAGTGATCTAATCATCATGTTGCAATTTAGTGTTGAGACTTCCTGCAACCGGTTCTGCCAGTGTTCTATTTCTTCATCTGAATCTAAAGTACAGGAACTGTCACGGTCCCATGATATTCTCCAATATTCAGTCGGGTTTACCCTATCTTGGACTTGTGCCGTTATCTAGTAAATGCAGTCTAGCTCATTTTCATTGTCATCTTCAAGCACAGGTTTAGTGTAGCACATTCCTTCAGCTCGATCCGACAGAACTACTACGTGTAGAGAATTTTTCTCAAAAGGCATTTTTGCTTCTTCAGGTTGATGACTCCATTCATATCTGTAGCCCAATCTATCCCTAATAATGTGGGGTAAGGGTTACTGTCATCCAAAATCTCTATTACCTCAATGTTCATCTACATTCTCACACCTTCAATATCCATTGTTACCCCTTGCATTCTTCCCATGGGCATGATCTTTTGTTGGTTCACCATTTGTAATTGAATAGGATACCACTGTAACATGGGTTGGCCCATTCATTCCCAACTCTATTTTGGTAACACGTTCACATCCAAACCCAGGTCAAGGACTACCTGATCCATCGCATATTCACCAATTTGCGTCGTCAACCACAATTCCCTCCTAGTGCGCAAAGCATGCTTCCCCACCTTTCGAACTACACGTGGTTCCCTTGATCCTGCACACCTAGTGATCAGCTCTTGTAGTCCTTTGACTACCTTATTATCACACAACAATTTCATACATGTCTCTAAAAAGGTAGTTAGCATAGAAGGATCCAGGCCCATCTCTGGTTGATCCTCACTACCTGAAGTAGAGACCTCCACGAAGCTCTTCTTAGCTTCCATAAACGTTTCCTTTGCACATTCCAAGTCAAACTCAGGTTCCTTTGTAGGAGCCTTGTGTGCCCAGGTATCTTGTTTAGGATGCTCCCCCTTATCTTCGCCCATGGTCATGCCACTTCTCAGCATCATGTTCACATTGGGGTCTTCTTCACACGGTTCCAACCTCATCATTTTGATATTTCGCATTAGAGTAGGTTGCAACACCCATTTTTCGTGCATTTGTTCGATTAGTGTCGGACAATCTACCATTTCATGATCAAACTGTTCATAGTACGGGCAATATAGTTTTGTTGGATTGGTACAATCATGAGCGTAGTGCCCAGGCCCTCCTCAATTATAACAGATTAGCTATCCATGGCCCCTTCCGGGCCCCTTTCCTCCTCGACCTCGACCTCACCCTCGAAATCCACCTCACGCTATTGCTACGGCGGGATCAAAGCCTTGCGATTCTATCTTCATTGATAAGTTGGGGTCCTATCCATGATTAGCTCATAGCTTTGACATGTCCACTCATCATGGCCCATTGATCTACAAAAATTATAGTACAGTTGCTGCAGAGTCTAGGTGTACTTTTGCAACAGGTGACAGTCGTCCATTGCGTGCTTTCCTCCCACCTAACAAATCATGCACCAGAGTGTGGGGGGCACACTTAGACCTTCTTGTGCCTTTGGTCTCAATGGCATTGTTCCCTCTCCCGCAAAATAGTTCGCGAATACAGGATAGTGATCCTTATCATGACCTTGGCCTTTACATTTTATACACCACACTTCTTTGCGTGCCTCTGGCCGAGGTGCCCTATCCTACTTCAAACTTTGCATCTCCAAGCATAGGTTTTGTAGTTGCATGTGGTTTTTTTGGATTCCCAACCTCAGATCCTGTATTAGTGTTTCGTGCAACCTCATCGCCATTTCCAATGCTTCTTCCTGGGTTGAGAGCTTTTGTTGTGACAGTGTCGTCATTAGGTGTGGTGTCAAATATGCCACAAACCATGTCCAGTGCTGCGCATCAGTCAGTGTCATATTAGCCTCACCGATCATACTTTTTAGCCTCTGATCCAGATCCTAGGGTGGTTTTCCTAGAAGCATCACGATCTCCTTGAATCCGATGATCAACTGTGTCTCCAATTTCGGTCGGCTAAATTCTCTATTCAATGCAATCTGGATCTTCACTATTCTGGCATTCGGGTGATCATTTGAGTGCTTGATATACCATGTCAGCGTCCGATCCTGCAACGCACTTACCAATGTGGCCTTCTTAATTTTATCATCCATAACCTCGTGTGCTTCCCACACTGATCTTACTACGAACCAAAACTTATCTAGATGTTCGTTCCCTACTCCTCTAAATACAGGCAACTTGATCATTCTCACCATGCTAAATAGTTGGTTTAGTGGGGCCAGTGTGGCCGAAGATGGAGGTGAAGAAGGTGACAGGAGTGGTGGCATTAGCGAGGATGATAATTGTAGAATGCGTTGCTCGATCAAACTAACTGCACTCCTTGGAGAAACCCAAGCGCGTTCTTCATTGCTTACTCGCGGAGGTGAAATTAAAGGATTGTTTCCTAACCCTTCGATCCCTTTGTAGACCTTTTTGATCCGCGTCGTTCCACTCATTAATGTATTCGCATCACCCGTTGTTCACATAACAACATCTTAATCCAAAGACTTGATGTAGTTACCTCATGGTCCCTTGAGAAAATGTCTTTCTGCTTCACAGTAGTTGATAGTTGTGTCTATCACAAATTTAGTGATAAATCCTCCTTTTATCCGATCTAGCCATGATCTACGGCTTGTACGATCTTAGCTTTACATGCCTCTAGCCTGTGCACTAACTCTGGAGTCCACAGTATTAGTTGATCGAGCTTGCACCTTCCCTGGTTGTCTGCTAGCCTCACGATCCAATCATACAGTTCCAAAGAGAATATTGTGAAGAAGATCTCCTGGATTTCTATATATATGAAGCAATCCAACCACCTCTTCTTGGATATCTACGATGTTTTGTTTTCCTGTATTATGAACTCTTGCAGCGTCTGATTAAGCAATCCTCAATTTCTTTCTTTGTAGGATTCTAGTGTTCCAACATCAGACATTTCTTAGGCAAATCTTGGTCTAAGCAACGGAACCATTTGTTGGCTTATTGGGGCCTGACCTAGGTTCAGAAATGTTTAGCCAAAAAATCCCAAAACTATTGGCCCTTTCGGCAATAGTCCAGGGAGTATGAACTGAGGTCTCCCCTAAGGTAGTACGGGAGGGTGCTGGAACCAAGTTTCTGCACACTAGGGATTTCTTGATGAGGTCTGGAAGCTCGCGAACCGATCCTATGCACTATGCTACTTCCGTGCAACCATCTGTTCAGAGTATCTACCTTCGTGCGGTTTGGAAGATGAATGCGAGTGCAATTTACCTTTTCTATGCTTAATATTATTATAGATCTTGAATTAATTTACTAAGGTACAATACTTTCAGTTACCATTTAACATAAATAGACATGCGTGTAACTAGACTGTAATTTCTATAGATCAGTGGGCCACGATGAGCGGACATGTCGGAGATATGAGTTAATGATGGATAGGACCCCAACTTATCGAATGTAGACATAATCGCAAGGCTTCTATCCAGTCGCAACAATAGCACGGGGTGGATTTCAAGGGCGAGGTCGAGGTAGAGGAAGAATGGGGCCTAAAAGGGGCCGTAGACAACTAATCTGTTACAATTGCGGAGGGCCCGGGCACTACGCCCATGATTGTACGAACCCAAGGAGACTATCTTGCCCATATTGTGAACATTTTGATCATGAAATGGTAGATTGTGCAACGCTGATTACACAAATGCGTGAAAAAGGGGTGTTGTAGCCTACTCCGATGCAAAATATCCAAATGATGAGGTCCGAACCATGCGAAGAAGACCCCAACATGAAAATGATGCTCATAGGTGGCTTGACCACGGGGGAAGATAAGGGGAAGTAACTTGAAGAAGATACCTAGGCACGTAAGGATCCTACAAAGGAACCTGAGTTTGACTTGGAACATGCAAAGGAAACATTTATGGAAGCCAGAGGTTATTTCCACACTCCGATTTTTGCTTATGGTCCTATAGGCCCATGGAAGGTTTAGACTTGACCCATTACAATTCGCACTCTACGCACTTCATGGAGATTTTACAAACCAATACCCAAAAATGTGGGCTTTAAGCTCCAAAACCATTACGCGGGGGATCTGCTACCAAATAGGCCCCCAACACAATCATCGTGGCTTGTCCTAAGTCACTCGTTAGTGCAGCGAGATGCGCTGCCAAGGCTTCGCGGTCCACCATCGCTGTGAGTGACGCACTATGCTTTGTTGCTCCATCCTTTCCTCCTGCAACACTTCTTCAAGCTCCTTCTCCATTTCACCCGCTAATTCGTGTAGTCGATGATGCTCATTCTGCTCTGCTCGGTTAACACAAAGTAGCCCCTCATAGGATTTTAGCTCTAAATGAGATGCCAAAGCCGTGAACTCTTTGTGCAAGAGCAGCAAGCTTGCGGTCTCTGGTCCTGTATACTCAATGTTTGTTGAAGCTTGTGTTGCATTTTTGCAAGAGAGATGTTGCTATCCGTGAGGTCCCAATCTTTAAGTTTTGTCGTGGGCATGCGGCCCAGGGGTGCACTTTTCAACGGAATTCTGTATTTTATCCCAATATTCACCATCTCTAGTTTGGGAACCTCTAGTGCTTGGGTACTACAGGTGTTGCGTGCAACACCCACTTTAATGCATTGAACCTCTAGTGCTTGGGTACTACACTCTCAAACTTGTTGAAGTATTCATCCATCATTTTCAATCCATCATATGTTGGTAGATCTCAAGCCTGGGTGGTTATGCAATGTAGTGATTTGGTCATCATATTAAATTTAGCGTCGTCACTTCACTCAACCGATTGTGCCATCGTTCATCTTATTCATTTGAATCTGAAAGGCAGGACTCTATGTGCTCCAACGAGACCCTTCCAGCTATAGTCAGATTTAGCCAATCCTGGTTTCGCATGATTATTTTGTAGATACAATCCAGCTCCTCATTCCCTCCATCGTCGCGCATGGGTTCAGTGTAGTGTTATCCTTTAGTGGGCTCCAGCAGAACTACAACGCATAGGGACTTTTTCTCAAATATCATCTTATGTTCTTTTAGGTTGATGACTCCATTCATATCCATGGCCCAATCTATTCCTAGCAATGTCGGGTAAGGATTATTGTCATCTACAATCTCTATTACCTCGAAGTTCATTTGTGTGCTCACACCTTCGATATCCACTGTTACCCCTTGCAATCTCCCCATGGGCAAGAACTTTTGTTGGTTCGCCTTTTGTAATTGAGTAGGATACCACTGTAATATGGGCCTGCCCATGTGTTCCCAAGTCTACTTTAGTAACACGTTTGCATCCAAACCTAGGTCTAAGATTACCTGATCCATCTCTTATTCACCAATTTACGCTGTCAACCGCATTTCCCTTCCGGTGCACAAAGCATGCTTCCCCAGTTTTTAAACTACGTGTGGTTCCCTTGACCCTGCACACCTAGCAATCAACTCTTGTAGTCCTTTGACTGCCTTATTTTCATGCAGCAGTTTCATACATGTCTCTCGAAAGGTAGTTAGCATAGAAGGATCCAGACCCATCTCTAGTTGATCCTTACTACCTGAACGAGAGACCTCCGCGAAGCTCTTCTTAGCTTCCATAAACATTTCCTTTATGTGTTCCAAGTCAAACTCAGGTTCCTTTGTAGGAGCCTTACATACCCAGGTATATTCTTCAAGCTACTTCCCCTTACCTTCCCCCGTGGTCGTGCCACTTCTGAGCATCATGTTCATGTTGGGGTCTTCTTCTCACGGTTCAGCTTCATCATTTAGATATTTTGCATTAGAGTAGGCTGCAACACCCCTTTTACGTGCATTGTGTGATCAGCATCGAACAATCTACCATTTCATGATCAAATTGTTCGCAGTATGGGCAAGATAGTCTCGTTGGGTTGGTACAATCACGAGCATAGTGCCCAGGCCATCTGCAATTATAACAGATTAGCTATCTGCAGCTCCTTCCAAGCCCCATTCCTCCTCGACCTCGACCTCACCCTTGAAATCCCGCCTGTGTGATTGCTACAGCTGGATCAAGGCCTCGCGTTTCTATTTGCATTCGATAAGATGGAGTCCTATCCATCATTAGCTCATAGCTTTGACATGTCCACTCATCGTCACCCATTGATCTACAAAAATTACAATATAGTTGCTGCGGTGTTTGGGTGTACTTCTGCAATAGGTGACAGTTGTCCGTCGTGTGCTTTCCTCCCACCTAAAAAATCATGCACCAAAGCACAGGTGTTGCACTCAACCCTACTTGTGCCTCTGGTCTCAAGGGCATCGGTCCCCCTCCCACCAAATAGTTCATGAATACAAGACAATGATCCTTGTCATAACCCTGGCCTTTACATTTTATACACCACACTTCTTCGCACGCCTCTGGCTAGGGCGCCCTATCCTGCTTCAAACTTTGCATCTCTAAGCATAGGTTTTGTAGTTGTGTGTGGATTTGTTGGAATCCCAAACCGGATCCTGTATCGTTGTTTCATGCAACCTCATCGCCATTTCCAATGCCTCTGCCTAGGTTGAGAGCTTCTATTATGATAATGCCATCCTCAGGTGTTGTGTCAAAGATGCCACAAATCACTCGTGGTACTGGGCATTTGTCAGTGTCATATTAGCCTTGAGGATCATACGTTTCAGCCTCTGATCTAGATCCCAGGGGGTTTCACCTGGAAGCATTGCGATCTCCTTGAATCTGATGATCGACTGTGACTCTGATTTTGGCCGGCTAAATTCTCTGTTCAATGCAATATGGATCTTCACTATTCTGGCATTCAGGTGATCATTCGAGTGCTTGATATACCATGCCAGCGCACAATCCTGAAGTGCACTTACCAATGTGGCCTTCTTAATGTTATCATCCGTAACCTTGTGTGCTTCCCACACTACTCTTACTATGAACCAAAACTGATATGGATCTTCGTTCCATACTCCATTGGATACAGGCAACTTGATCGCGCTCGCCATGCTAAACTGCTTGTATGGTGGAGTCGGTGTAGGCTAAGATGGAGGTGAAGAAGGTGATGGTAGTGGTGGCATTAGCAAGGATGATAATTGTGGAATGCACTTCCTGATCAAACTGACTGCACTCCTCGGAGAAACCCAATTGCGCTCTTCCTCACTTGCTTGCGGAGGTGAAATTAAAGGACTGCTTCCTAATCCTTCGATCCCTTTGTAGACCTTTCCACTCCACGTCATTCCACTTATTAATGTATTCAATTCAACCGTTTGTCACATAACAACATCTTAATCCATGTATTCAAAGACTTGATGTAGTTACCTCGTGGTCCCTTGAGAAAACGTCTTTCTGCTTCGTTGTAGTTGATAGTTATGTCTATCATAAACTCAGTGATAAACCCTCCTATTATCTGATCCAGCCAATCATCTATGGCTCACATGATCTTATCTTCAAATGCCTCTAGCCCGTGCACCAACTCTGGAGTCCACACTATCGGTTGATCGAGCTTGCATCTTCCCTGGCTGTCTGCTAGTCTCATGATCTAATCGTACAGTTCCAAGGAGAAGGTCACAAAGAAGATCTCATGGATTTCTATATATATGAAGTGATTCAACCACCTCTTCTTAGATATGTGTGGAATTTCATTTTCCTGTATTACGAACTCGTGCAGCTTCTGATCCAACCAATCTTCAATTTCTTTCTTTGTAGGGTTCTAATGTTAGGACATCAAACATCCCTTAGGTAGATCTCGGTCCTAGCAAGAGAACCATTTGTTGGCTTGTTGGGGCCTCACCCAGGTTCAGAAGTGTTTTAGCCAAACAAATCCCGAGACTGCCTGCCCTTTCAGGAACAGTCCGCGAGGCGCGCACTTAGGTCTCACTTGAGGTAGTATGGGAGGTTACTCGAACCAGGTTTCCGCACACTAGGGATATCTTGATGAGGTCTGGAAGGTTCACGAACTGATCCTTCACACTATGCTACTTTCGCACAGCCATCTATTCAGTGCCACTACCTTTGCGCGCTAGGATGACAGGCATGAATGTTCTTTACCCTTTCTGTGCTTAGTATTATTATAGATCTTGAATTAAATTAAGTAGGCCCAATACTTTGGTTACCAATTAACATAAACAGACATGCATTCAATTATAAACCATAAACATATGCATAAACCGGAATATAGAAACATATACGCAATATTACAAAACCAACTTATCTTTATTAATGCCTTTTCCAGTTACAATCCACTTCCTACCCTCAACACACAGCTGCAGGGGTCCACGCAGATAGCTGCAGACTCTACTAGGCCTCCACACACATAGCTGTGGACTCTACTAGGCCTCCGTGCACATAGCTGTGGAGCCTCTATCTCCTACTACAATCCAAAACTTGGACTTACAGACTCAGATCGAATACCACTTTTAGAAAACCATATCACATCTTAACCTTACAAAAAGCTTCTTTTTACACTTAGAGCCTCGCTCTTATTTATACATTCCCATGGTCCGCAAACCATGGGTAGGCCAACACATTAGATTAATTTACAATATTTTAGGGCGGACTACCCTTAGACTTGACCCATTACAATTCACGCTCTGCGCACTTCGCGGAGCTTTTACAATACCAATACCCAAAAATGTGGGCTTTAAGCCCCAAAACTGTTATGCAGGGTATCCACTGCCCAACAGCTTCTCTTGTGGGGTGCCCAGGAAAGCACATTCAGGGTCAGTGCTGCTAGTAATCCTAGGTGTTGACATTAAAATAATTGCTCAAAATGATAGTAGCAATGGTGTTCTGAAAAAGGGTGACTTGGTTCTTCAAACTTCGACAGGATCATATGGTCTGTTTTTGGGTGGTCTTCTATATGATGATGCAGAGTACTATGTTGAAGCTTCCAAGGGATATCATTTAAAAGAACTTGCATAGGACCCCTTTTGAAGCTTAGCTATGTGCTCATCCAATTTAATCGAATTCCCCACTCGACTAGAAAAACCATAAATAATATTTGATCGTCATTATTCAACCTTCTGTGCACTTCTTGCATTTGTAGTCCTCAGTAGAGGAATCATTGAATTTTCATCAAACAACCGCTAGATATGGACAAAACCTCTTCAATCACATTGCTTCAAACTACAACCATGTAAGTTTGGATTTTACTATTACTTTCAACAATTTACAATGAAACCAGTGTAAATGCAGGTTGTATATCGATAAAATATAAACCACTGTAAACAAAGGTTGTCTTATATGTGTACGCTAGGGCATACATGATTAAATATTTGAGAGTGAATGGGATATTGTTTCAAGAGCTTTCATGCTCTATCTTGAGACTCAATATGCAACGTGGAAGTAATTTGATCGTACTGGAAATGGACTCATATCCAAATAATGCATACAATTTCTTTGTGGTGATATTGATTGAGATGATGGGGAGATTTAAATCATTAAAGGAGCTGGTCATATGTGTTGCGCCTTTGCTTAAAGAAATATGTGTCTTCTCAATTTGTCATTCGAGAGGCTTCCTAATCTCCAATGTTTGTTAATGGGTGACAACTTTATCTTGGTAAAAGAAGAATTTCTACTTTTCTTTTACATGTGCAACGAATAATATGTTTCAATGTTTAACAATGTTTGCATTTGCTACTTAGTTGTCAGGTATAGCATAATTATTTTAGTATACAAAGGATATATTGATGTAGCTTAGGTTGATTATTATGTTTTGGTTCATTATTATGTCATTTTTTCAAATTTAGTATATCCAATAGATATGAAACAAACCAAGTAACGAATTTGTTTCATATCTATTCCTTAATGTAAATCTACACTGCCTAAATTAAAAAAGTGAACCTGTTATAAGTTGTGAAAATATTATAAAATTCTTCCATGGTTTTTTCCATGATGTTCATAATGAATATTTATGTCTTTTACCTCGTAAATGATTGTAGAGTTGGCTTATTCTGGTTTTTAAATGCAATGCAGGGACTGTCAAAATATCCCATACCTCGACGTCTTAGATCCCCACTGTCTCATCTCCGTATATACAAGTTTATGTAGACATAATTGAATTTCATGATAGGGAAATCAATGTATTAGGTTGCATTCTTCAGAGCACCCCTCCTCTAGAGATGATATAACTTTGTTTAATTGATGACTTTAATTATGACGATCCATGATATGTAATGTTTTTGGAGGAAGTGATGTATTTGAATAGAGTTTCAAAGAAAGCAAGGATATTTGTATGAGAATCTTCTTTTTAAATACATGTTTCAAAATCTTTAAACCGTTGACCAGTAAAAATGCTTTCTAGCTTCATTTTCTTTTATTTTTTTCTTTACGAAAGGGTATGACCAATGCAAGTTGTATGTGGATATGAGGATGAATTCTACTGTGGATACGAGGATGTGGACACCAGTGGAATGACCTGCTTAGTCTTGGGAAACATTGAGTATGGAAGTGGATGGCAGCCTCATGGAGTTGGTATGCGACATTTTCCCCATGTTCATTTTTTTATCATTCATTGTTTGTGCTAGTTCTAATATTCAGTTTTAATTATTTATATTTTTGTCATTTATATCATTAAAATTCCATGTTTCCCAAGAAAGGTAACGTTTCTGGTTGTTTTGATGAGCAGCCTGTAGGATTAAGATGTTCCCAATGAGTTTTGAACATTTGTCCAATATGCCTTGTCGATTTTGGATTGTTATTGCGGGTTATCACTTTAATTGTTATCCAGTTTGACATGTGATTGACAATGAAATCCCATGCTTTTATAAATTATTTGTATGTTAATTCTTAAAAGTATTTAAGAAATTTGTCTTTAGTATCCACACTTCAAACAATGGATTTCACACTACTAGGTTTATGGTTTGGGTTATGTATTTGGTTAAAATTTCCCAAGATTCATATCATCTCTCAAGTGTCAGGTTTGGTTTATTTATTTGGTCAAAATTTCCCAAGATTTATATCATATCTTAGCCTTTTGAAATTCATACATTCATGCCATTCAAATGTAACACATCATGACAAGGATGAGCCCTATTAAGCTCACAAACTCTGTTACTATGCTTCATGAATCATAATTCAAATGGACTTTGAATTTGGTTCTTTTCCTTGACTAAATAGTATTAAGCAAAATCCTCTCATTCAAACTCAACCCCAAGTCATACTCAAAATTTTGACATGTGAATGACATTGGCTGGATAGCAAGTTTGACACCCAATTCCTTACAAATTAGATAAGACTCTCCATTTAAAAAAAAATGATCATATCCTTAAGTTGCTAGCCCTTGGACTCCTTCATTAAATAAAATATCATTCTATGATCTTGAAAATTGGTCTATCAAAACGTGGATGGGGAAAAATATGAGATAAGGAGTAGAGAAAGGAATTTTCCTTGACATTTCCCAGAATATTTCAAAATTTTTGGGGCACATCAAGTGACACTACCATCACGACAACAACAAGAGGCATCCGGTGATTCATTTCCTTAACCTATGACCATAAAGATGATTCTTCCAGAACATTTTTCCACTGCAAGAGGCATCCACTGATTCATTTCCTTAACCCGTGACCATAAAGATGATTCTTCCAGAACATTTTTCCTAGATGATTATAATGATATATAGGCCTTATCATCATAAAGTATGGATTTTCTTTCTTCACTCATGCTCCACCTTCCCCCTCCCAATTCTATATAAGCATCAGATTCTCTTGCATGCTTCCCTCTGATTGTAAAATTATACCCATACCTGAAATCTTCGTCTTGGTCTTGGTTCTTATGCTTCTCTTCTTCTTCTAAGCTAAGTAATCGGAAAAACGTTACCTCCCTACCACCACAAATAGATAAACCATTTTTCCTACACTATCTTTGAAGCTCCATAAGAGGAATACTAAATAATTCTCAAGTTGTTGATCCCTCTCCAATCACTATAGCAACATCTTGATTTGGACCAGATCCATCTGTTATATCTGTAAGATTGGATTCGGAACTATCAAGTTCCTTTAATGGTGGGGCATCTCCACATACTGAATGAAAGGGAGAGACACCTAAATTTCCAAACTGAAGAAAGCTAGCTGTCTTTACATTCACATAAGCATATGAAAGGAGAAGCCAGTTTGACCAAACCTCGAGAAATTTCATCTCTCTCCTACAAGGATACCATAATATAAATGTAAACAAATTCACAAAAAGATCCACATAGTCATTACACTAATTATGTTATTTTTTTATTTTTTTTACGAGTAAAAATTACCAGCCACCTTGCTAGCTGATGACCAATAAGGGGCTTGATCTTAATACATGATCTATTTTCATCATTACTATCCTCAACATATTCTATTATTTAGAGTGAAATTTCGTGAATTGGTAAGCATGTTTTTCCACATTTCTATTTTTATATCCCACACAATTGGAATCCTGCTACATTTGGCCTCTTCTACTTCCCCATGCTACATGTGTTAAAGAGGGTACAAAACACTAATGATATGTTCTTTTTCCATAAGTTCTCATTTTTTGCATGAATTCTGTAGAAATTTTATTCACGCCAATTATGTGGCAAGAAATTATGTTCCATTATTCTCTTTTATCATCTCTTGTTTATGAGTTAGCATGCTTCTATTGTACTAGTTCATTACGAATATATCATGTAAAGATCAAATTGAGTGGGTTTTACATTTGATTTCCACTGTAGTCAACAACTGAATATATAAGTTTTCTTGTTAGGTTGAATGATGGGACAACACACTTTGATTTCCACTAGTGCTCTCTTTTTCATATACTATCACAAGTGCACAAATACAAACTCACTTTTCTTTTTACATGCACAAGAAAATGATGAAAACTTTGTATTTTGTAGTGACAAGGATAACTATATATTGGAGCTAGACCTTCAGTCCTTCAATTCATCCTTTTGTTACCCAACATGACCATCTCCTATTGGTAACAGAGTTTAATTTCTGAACCAACATTTGTCTTCAATACTATTTCATGATAAAGAAAGAACACAACCATTGTTGGATTTCCTTCGAGCACACAAATACCAAAGCCATGTCATTTTTCTTTCCTAGTTTAATATATTGCATCATTGTGTTTGATAGTTAATTCATTATTATTCTATGCCAAAAAATCTCTATCAAATAGCAAAGAAGAATGACCTGGCTGTTTTAGACATATATAATATGAATTAATTAAAAATTCACAGGGTTATTTCGATTCTCATCTTTTTATTTCACTTATTTAGAGAAAACTATATATTCAAATACCAACTCAACTCAAACCAAACTAAAATAGAGAATCCTAGCTATGGAGATGTTTCTCTCTACATACCTTATAATGACATTATTTTTTTGAATTATACTTGAATTTCACTAATAATAACCTGGATTTATATATTTCTTTTAGCACCAAATTGAAATCATGGTAAAAATATGAATATCCCATTAAATATGACCTAACAATGGTTCAAATAATATCACCTTTAGTCTGATCACGTGGCAGAGTAATTTTTGAGCTGTGAAGTTTTATTAGAGGCATTGTTTGTTTATTTATTTTGGTTAAAAAATGGCTTTATCTTGCTTTTATGTGACTTTCAATTTATCATATCTATCATTTTGAGAAATGGGAAAGAATAATGTGTGACATTTATCTTGCAGAAATTGATGTTGAATGAAAGGATATAGAGTTTAACCAAGCTATAATTCTCTTTGGTAAAGGTAGAGGGACATCTTAAAATGTTACCTAAGAATATACCATATACATAATTTGAACATAAGTAATATATGGCTTTTTCATTTGCAGATATGTTATTTTTTCTATCCAAGATATCACAACAAGACAAATATTGATATTGTAGAAATTGTTAGAGGACCCCACTGAGGTCAATTTTTTTGATGTTCTACTTGATTGATACATTCTCATAACAAGAACGCTTTAAATGTGAATTAATATGTTACCAAAACAAATCATATTCAAAGTTTATACATATAAAATATAAAAACAATGTCAATTCCTTCATTTGATTGTTACTTGACTCTCGTGTGGGCAGATTACATGAAAATTGATTGGAAAAAGGATGGGGAGACAATATAGAGATCATGTCTTGGATATGATTCATTTGTTGGTGGAGATCCTTCAGGCATTTCAGCCATCGACTTTGGAAATGTTTCTAGTAATTATTCATAAGGTTTTTAATGTTTTGATTCTTTCACCTCATGGTTATTTTGGGCAAGAAAATGTTTTAGGAATGCATGAGAAGATAACGATGGACAAGTAAACACTTTTTTTATAATTGCAATGTCCATTCCATGATATCCTCTCTTTATTGTTTGATTGTATTTTGAACATTTATTACGATTTTGCTTTGTATTTTAACTATGAAATTGAAAGGACTTGGTATTATGTATGTTTGAACAACAACCAAAGTTTGAAGATGAAATTAATATTACACCATATTGATTGAATTCCTTTTAACTATTTTGTATTAAAATATTTTCATGATTATCAGAAAAGTTTACTTTCATATTGTTATTTGAGAACATGATGTTTATATACTTGACCAAGTTCATGCATTAGACAACAAATTGTTGTTGCGAATAAAATGACAAGGATTAGACATCATGCCTCAGATTAGTTGTTTTAACAAGTTATTTACAGCTTGATAATTTTAGCATGTAACTTAGTTGGCATGATTGTGCCTAAGTTTTCCCTAAAGGTTGAATACTGAGTTACTAGGGAGTTTTTTTCTATGGTGACTTTAATTTATCTATACAAGTCATTTGACAACATAGTGGCCACTATCGCTCAACTGAAGAAAACATGTTCGAGTTTCTTTCTTTTATGGGGAAGAATGAATTTAACATTGTTGATGTTGAGGTATATGTAATATAAATCCTTTATCATCTAATTTCAATTATATTCTAATGTTTATCGTATTTCATGTCTTACACTCTACATTCTAGGTTATTTTGTTTTTAGCAAAGGAACTCAGTATTGATGGTAAGTAGCAAGATTTGAAGAAACAGGACAACACTAACTCTGTAGTGACAACTGCAAAAAGAGAGAGAAGAGAACCGGTCTAGTGGTACCCTTAAAGCCAATATCCCGCATAAGACACACACATAGAGACTAATGATGAAGTCTTCATAGTTTGTGAATTCACCTGCAATGACTTGACAACGCAGTGATAATGTTTTATAGCGACGAAACAACATTTCATGTGTAAATTGTAGTCCAACCAATCTTAAGTTGGAAACTCATATTGTAATACTCGACATTTCATATAATATAATTTATGTGGTTGAAATTATTTATAATTGCACTTGATATTGTTTAGTATTTTAAGTAACATATGTAATTTTGAATTTTCATATTAGATGAACCAATTCACATTGTATGATGTTTTTTCTAATTTAGTCGCAAAATCATACTAATTAATCTATGTTGATTAATAATGAACACATAAAATCAATCTAAAATTACTAAATTAGTAGTTTATATTGATTAATGATGAACACAAATAAAATGAATATACGACTAAATTAGTCGTTTATAATGATTATTAATGAAAATAAATGAAATGAATATAAACTACTAAATTAGTTGTTTATATAATGAATATGAAACTACCAAAAAAATAAAAATGACTACAGCAACTGATTAATTTTTCATTACAAATGACAACTAAATTTTGCATTTATATGACTATTAGTAGCTAGTCTACAGTATCTTATAACATGGCCAACATTTTTGTCATATTTCTTTGGTCATTAATTGTGGAAATTAATGACTAAATCAATAACTAAATTAATTACCAAATTTATGACTAAATATACTACTAGATGATGAAATTGAGACAATCGATTAATGACTAAGGTAAAAATGACCCAAAGTTGGTCACGTTATAAGATATTGTAAATTAGCTACTACTCGTCACAGACTGAAAAATAGTAATTTATATGCAGATTTTAGTCTTTGTTTTAGTAACTAATTAACCACTTTGTACTAGTGCAAGAATATATCAATTCCTAAAATCCCTGTACTAGCTTTTGATTTCTTAATAACTTCATGCAGGTCTGTAGAAAAGACTTGAAAATATTTGAATCAACATCTTCTATCGAAACCGGTACTGTCTTGCAGTTATCCTTCTAAGTCAGCTGCACAATAGAGGTTGACACCCCATCATCCATAAAGTTTCTTCTTGCCTCCATGAATACTTTCTTCTCCTTCATGATATCAAATGCTCAAGATTTTTCAATAGTTTTTCTTACCCATGTAGGTTCAGATCCCTTTTTCCCATTGGCTTTATCATTTCCAGTCACAACTCCATCTCTTGTTATAATGTTGATGCGCGGTTGATCTTACCCTTGCTTAGATGTCATCATTGAATATTTTCTGCAGGCTAATGCTTTCGTTTCTCTTGCATCTTTGCAATTTCTAGAAGAATAGGGTCAGTCTTGGATGGAATAGTTGCAGGAGTGGATAGGGCTCTTACTACAATACTTTTCATAATCTAATACATGAAAACAATCTGTTTATACTGGGAGGATTGACCTTTGGTATGACCAGGGTTTGGAGCTAATTCAACCCATTCCTCAATATCCAAATTTTCTTGACATGCCTATCGTTTAAGATCTACTTCCCACCTAGAGATAAGATTATGAATCTATGGTTGAGTACCTGTATGGTATTCCTGGGCCACTTCATGAATGAGCCTAGAAGTTTTTTCTATGAGATTGACCTCAAGAATGACGTGGCTTGGAATAGTTGCCATCATGATGAGTCTCTACATGACGAATGTGGCCATGGTTATCACTTCACCTAATGCTTTTACTAGAGGAATGTCAGGCCATACTGTTGCTGCTCTTTCCACTATAATAAAACAAATAATCGATATGGCAACCCTTGAACACTAACACATAGTAGGTTCCGAGGTGACAAACATGGAAGATGTAACTAGAAATAAAACTTGAAAGTATAACACAGAAAATGTTTATAGAACTATGAGCCTCAAGAAAATAAAACAAATATTTTCCACTGTTTATGATAGGGTGAATGGACAAATGTTGGAATCATCAATCTATGGCTCCCCAAGCCTTTGTAGAACAAAACCGATAATCCATTCAAACATATAATTATTAGTAGAATATCCTCTCATGCTAAACAAAAAATGGAGCAAAAATCCATGAAATAAAACCCATGGCCCCATGCATATAATACAAAATGGATTACAGAGCGTTAACCCCCAATGCATATCTATCTGAGATATAAGGAAGCCTTAAATAACATAGACAATTCAACCAAATTGAAGTTTCCAAACATAAAAACTAACATATTCCTTCCATACATTTTATAATGTAGACATTGTAACCCACAATATATTTTTAGAGATCTATTACCCACGAATAATCATACAACCATTAACAAAAGAAGGTGGAAGTGGGAGAATCATAATATAGACATAACTGCAGATGTTAACCTTAGTGAAATGGATAGGGGTTTCTGAACTGATTCAACCTATGTTAGAAATAACCTTCATAAGCGTACCAGAGACAACCTCAAAACCTGTAACCAAAATGCCAACAATGCCTCTCGATCTCAACCAACACTTAGCATAGAAATCCAGGAGGATGATACCATACATGTCCCTCATTTCAACATAAATTTCTTACATTCCTATTGCCATCCTGCAAATATTTGCGAGCATGTGAGGGGAAGAGTTAGTTCCATCACCCATCCTTGTGTCTTGCCCTTCTAACCATATCTGGGATATCGAGGAGTCTAATTCGCCACCCTCACCCTGACCAGGGGATTCTGAATCGTGATTTGGTTGGGGCCATGGTTGTTTCCAATATCATGATCTAGGATTATGCTTGACACTTTCAATCTCTTCTCCAATGTCATGTGGAGGAAAATTAGAATCCAATATAATCTTAATATGAGAACAACCCCAATTAGCTAAAAAATCAGTTGCTTTGTTTCCTTCTCTCTTGACATCGGAGGGAATGATGTATTTAAACCAGTGAAGAAGATCCACTATGTTTTGTATTATATGAGTTTTCCTCCAACTGTGACTGATCTCCTCACTATTATATCCATAGTTTAATTTCTTGATGATCAAAATCACTAAGTTGGAATCCCCTTCTATAACCCGTTTCCTCAAAACCTTCCCCTTTAGCTATAGGTAGGCCTTTCATAACAACATTGAACTATTCCTCATTATTTCTAGCATTTCCATAATATGCTACATAGATAATTTTGGTTCAATGCTGGAAGTAATGTAATAAACCCCCAAAGCCTGCACCCCCAAGGTTCTCTTTAGAAGCACCATCAAAATTTAGCTTGATAAATCCTTCAAGTGGAGCATGATATAGGTTAGGTTCAGGGCTAGGAGATATTATAAGTTTCCAAGATAAAGGTGCAATCATTTGTAGAGATAAGTTCAAATGGGAGAGGATCCTAGCTTGATGAGGAGAAATCTTCTAGTCATCGGGATGCCATTGTTCAACCAATATAGTTTCCCCATTATTATTAATGATCCATTTCCATACTTCCTCTTGAGGCTTTTTGGTTTGAGGTGGATTGACCTAGGTTCAAAGTTTGCTACACAAAAACAAAACTCTCAACCAATGGCCCTTTGGGCAATGACCTACAAGAAGATCATAGTCTCACTAGATGCATTTATGGGAGGCTTCATAACCAAGTTTCTGCAACCAAAGGGATGTGTGCATTGTTGCATCCGTGCATTTACTTATTTTTTCTACCTTCCTACAACTTCACATACATAAATAACTTTGCATTAATGATTATCTTTAAATAATTACACTTATCGCATCAAATAACAGAGAACGATATAACATGTATTCTTTCATATAATTTAGTAAAAAGCATGCATAATGATAATAACAACGGCACGGAAAGAACATAGAAAAATACACAATATTTCACCAAAATTATTCTTTATTAATACAGATCTTCAATACATATACTTATTGGACCTACGCACCCAGTTGCAAGTGGTCTCCACACTCAGTTGCAGACTCTTCCAGGCCTTTGTGCACTCAACTATGGAGCCTTCCCCAAAATACAGACTAAAAAATAGAGAATGTGAGTCACTTATGATTTTCTATGATTGATATCATTTGATTACAAAGTATTACATCTCCTTATATACATTACATTATAGCAAAAACCATGTTCCACATACCATGGATCCAGTAAAACAATAACTAAGACCCAAATCCCATTACAAAATATGGGGTTTTGTCCCACCCTAAAGCCCCTAAACCACTGCACGATGAATATATCTTTGTCGGCTTTGCATGCTCTATTGAGCATTGGGAAAGGTATGTATTTACCATCTATTTCTCTATCTTTTCCTTTAAATCATAACTTCTTCACATTCTAAGATGGAAATATGTTCAAGGATTATGATAGAATTAAGGAGATTTATGATTGATGTAAAATGGTTAATTATTGTCTTTTTCAATGCAGAAAGTGAAGAAAATGGAAAATCACTATTCTAGAGGAAAAGACATAGAAAAACAAACTATTGTCCCTATGACATGAAACGACATCCAGACGAGGAAGTCAAGATCAGAGTGCATGGACCAGGAAAAGGAAGAATAAACGTGGTATCAATGCAAGAGGACAAAATGATAATTGAAGATTAGAGATATGGCGAATCCCTTAGGATCCTTTGATCCTGAGGGATCGCTAACTCAAGACTTATCTGTATTTTTGATACTTCTGTCAGGCCATTATAAAAAGGGACAGTGCTGCTAGATAAGGGGGTGGATTATTGTTGATTTGTATAACTTACTGTTGTAATTTGAACTTTGATCATCGACTCTCTTTAAAGAGCGATAGATGTAACTCTGCCTTTATGGTTAATATATAACTTCATTGCTGTCCCGTCTTCCGATCTTGGAGTAACCACAACAGTGCGTCCTTGGTGGCTAAGGGCTCGGCCCTACTGGATCACTTGCTTTATGTATCACTATTTTCCGATTATAGTCGTGTGTGGTTTGATTTCATTTGCATTCCTTTAAATTCGCTTATTCACTAATCTTCTGTTCTTGAGCATTTCATTGATTTTCTCTGTTCTATTGAATTTGTAATTGAAATAGCAAGATTATTATTTTCAACTAGAAACGTTATGTTGTTTATTCTGAAATAATATCACACTATCTAATTCAGATTTTGCTGTTCATTTACAGATTGATATTGCTGTTCATTTACAGGTTGATATTGTTGTTCATGATATTGCTGTTCATTTACAAATTGATGTTGCTCTTCATTTATAGATTGAAATTGTTGTTCATTTAGCTATGGTTTACTTACAATTGTGATTGTTGTTCATTAGATTATTGTTCCATTATTATTGCAATTTTTGTTCCTTTATAACTATGGTTAATGTCCATTATGCTAGAATAAGATTATTGATTCCATAGTCGTTGTGCGATTACACTTGATTAAGTTTTCTGTTCAATTTCCATAGACTTACTTAGGTTTGTTGTTCCTTTCTTAGATTGCTACTCAATTCCTTTATTATTTAAATATTGTTGTTCAATTCCTTTCAGTTAAGATTGTTGCTTAATTCAATCTTGTAGATTAAGCTTATTTCTTCTATCTTTTCAATAGATTAGTTGTTGTTCCTTTCCTGTAAATTGAATTGTTATTTCAAGTATTTGCTTTGGTGTGAATAGAAAGATCTACAACTATAGTGAACATTGACTACTGATGTCTAGTTCTCGGATTGGAGATCTTGCCTTTGATTGAGTTTCATTTACATCAGTTTACAGGGGAAAGAGTTATCATTTCTACATCCTTGATTGATGATTGTTGCAGGTTCCTAAGTGAATGATTTAGTTACAAAGCATTTAAGTTTCTTGCCATTACAATTAGAGTTTGTTTCTAGAATTTAATTACCTTTGTAAAGAACTATACTACAAACATTACTCTTGAACAAGTGACCGCCTCAGATTGAGTACACTCTTGAGATAAAAAAATCGTACCTGGATTGATAATTAGTGTAGGGTAAATAGAGGTTAAAAAGACCATTTTTACTGCTCAACATTTTGGCGTTGTTGCTAGGGAGAGTGTAGCCATTTGTTTCTTTTGAAGAGACAGTAGTGTACGTACTTGCTAGGAGAGAGTTGGGTCTTAAAAATTAAAGGTAAGAACCAACTTATGAAGCATGTAATAGCCTTGCTCCCCCGCCCGCTTTCCTGCAGATTTGTTGTTGTTTTGGGTAGAAATAAGTATTTGATTTGTGTACATGACTAAGCAGAAAAAGTCTGAAAAGAATCTTAAACCACTACCCAAGCCTGATAAAGCTAGGGGAGTGGTGACCCTTAGCTGATTGACCTTTATAGACGAAATCCTTAAAAAAGCAAAATCTTAGCCATCAGTAGGACCTATAAACATTGCTTCTAGATAACGTACTAGTTCCCTTCGGGCCACAGAATCACCATCTGTAGCCTTTGTTGAAGTGCACAGCCAAATAGAGGAGCAAGATTTTCAAGACATTGAAAATTCTAGACCAAAATTATTACAAGAAGGGAACCTTAGTAACCTCTGTGAAGGAGTAGGAGAAACAGGGGAAACCGAAGAACGAAGATCTCCTCTTGGAATAGTTCAGCCATTAAGCAACCCAGATAAGGGAAGTGCTATAAAAATCATCTAGTACAAGACTGAAGAACTTGAAGAGCTAAGATCCCCCCAGACATTAGTTCAACAAGGAACTCTCATCATCCTAGACAAAGGAAGTGATGTTAAGGCCATTCCTGTTCTTTCTAACCAGCCTAGGAATACACTCCTAGAAATCACAAAAGGATATTGGCACATATTTGATCAAATGGCCCAGAAGTTGCAAACACCCCAAACCTCCACATTGCAATATCCCATTGTAGATACTATAGCTAATGGACCTATGAAGGCCATTGCTCTTTAACATATTCCTACATTCCATGGCTTAACATCGGAAGATCCAGATGAATTTTTATTTGAATTCGATGTGTTGTGCAGGGGGTATGACTATACCACCGATCCGCAAAAGCTAAAATTATTTCCCTCTACATTAAAAGGGGTTGCTTTACTATGGTTTATGGGGTTAGGTGGAGGTGTCATAAATGACTAGGATTAGATGAAAGGTGTTTTCATGAAGAAATATTAGGATTATTGTAGGTCTAGAGAGTTAAAGGATGAAATATTTCAGATGGTAGCTAGACCTAATGAGACACTAGAAGAATATGTTGAATGCTTTCAGTATAATCTTCAAAGCACCTTATGCATCATTACCTTACCTGACAATGTATTAAAAATGACATTAATTAAAGGCATGAAGGAACAATGGGTTGAAACACTAAATATTATGGGAAAATGAGACATTTATCAAGACGATTTTGCTGACATTATCAATTTATGTATCAGGATTTCACGAGGTAGTACAAGGCTAAAACCACCGGAACATGAAATGTTCACAAGGGACAACAAGATCTCCAGTGAAGGAGTAACCCATGCAAAAATTAGAAATTTATTGGGGAATTTCAAAACTGATATATTGGGGACTCAGACAACGCAACTCGATATTATGAAAGCTAAACAGAAACAAGCAGAAGCAGAGCAAAATTTTGCAATATTCTACCCCAAATGCAGAAAGAAACACAACCATCAAGAGTGCCCACTAGATGCAGTCCAAGTCTGCACTATCTGTACAAAAGATCACTCCACAAAGAACTGCCCCTCACTTCTTGGTCTAAAAGCAGTGTACAAGGAAGCGGAGGAACAACCAGAACCGGTGTAACTACTTAATCAGTGATGTCAATGGTAGCCACGACAATCAGGTATGTCCTCTGATCCGTCTTCTTCTTTCCAACGTCTGCAATATCATGCTCAGCAATATAATACAATGTGGCAAAATCAAACTCCATTTTCAAACTAATCACAACAACCATTTCCTTCATCACCATGGCCGAATCAAACAAGCCAACCTAATTGGCCAAATTTTCCCTACTCTCCACCATATTGGCAAAAAAGTGCATATCCAACACAATGGTCCCCTCCCACTTTGCAGAGTCAAGCCTGGAAATCAAAATGGAAAAGACCGATGAATCAACTAGCTAGAACCATTCCACTCCCTCAACCTACACTGCTAGCGCCATATGCACTACAACAAAATCCCCAGTCCAACTTAAGACCGCAACTCCTAGCCCAACCAACCCGAATGAAAATAATAGATTAGTTCAATTTATTCAAATAATCGAAACACCAGAACTAGAAACCGATCTAAGGGAGTGCAACGACCTTTAATTGATGTCTTGGCGCATTATAGAAATTGAGGGAGATAAACATGCTCAAGTTGAAAATCAGTTACCCGCAGAACAACCATTACAAGAAGAAGATGTGGTCAAACAACAAACTCATGACCAAGCAACCACATCTTATCCCCCATTCCCAGAACGATTAATCATAGCACACCCTATCGAACTTCCTGACTTTGATATTCTGGGAGAACTAAAAAAGTTGTATATAAAAATCCCACTCCTCCAAGCTATCCAAGATATCCAAATATATGCAAAAACCATCAAAGGGTTATGTATAAAAAAACCGAGGAGAATAAAAAATAACCTAACAGTCCAAGTAGTTGGCACCCTATCTGATCTGTTATCAAGAAGAGAAGTACCTGCCAAATATGAAGACCCAGGAAATCCTATAGTGACAGTGAAAATCAATGGACAAACCTTTTCGAATGCCCTAGTTGATTTAGGGTCTGCAATTAATATTTTAACAACCACCACTTATCAAAAATTGGGCATCACATCAGTGGAACCAACCTCCACCTTATTGGAATTAGCTAACCAATCAGTGGTTAGACCAGAAGGTACACTTCACGATGTAATGGTATCCATAGATTCCTGGGAATATCCTACCGAGTTTCTGATAATCAACCCCAAAAACCGACTTGATGGACATCCATTAATCTTAGGAAGACCTTGGCTTGCGACTGTTGATGCTTACATTGGCTGCCAACAAGGCAATATGGCTATAACTAGAGGGAGCAATATCAAGAATCTGGCTCTATACCCTCCAGCCTAGCCAAGTGTAACAATAATAAAAACTAACAAACAACTTGTATCATACCTCACAGAAAATAGTAGATCCCCATTAACTATAAAAGATGCCCTCAATTTTAATGATCAAATAGAGGATGATATTATTAACAAGTTCATTAACGAATAAGAATCTAAATCCCATGTACAATGTCACATCATAGAGGCAACATTTGACAATGAACAAGAAGAAGATTCTCTCAAAGACACTCATGATCAAACAATACCCACTACCTCTGTTTCAAACAGCAAAACTATCGAGATTGAGCCAGGAAAAACCTTAAACATTAACAATAACCTAACTCCTGGACACGAAGAAAAGCTGGTCGAACTACTGAGAAAATATAAGGAAGCTTTTGCATGGGATTATCTAGACATGAAGGGAATTGATCCCTAATTGTGTATGCACCATATTTATACAGAAAAAGATGTGAGACCCATTCGCCAACACTAACGGAGACTTAACCCTCACCTGAAAGATATTGTAAAAATTGAATTACAAAAACTTTTGGACGTAAATTTTATCTATCCAATCTCCAATAGCAAATGGGTCTCTCCACTAGTAGTGGTGCCAAAGAAGAATGGAAAGTGGAGGATTTGTGTAGATTATAGAGAATTAAACAAAGAAACACAGAAAGACCACTTTCCCCTTCCATTCATTGATCAGGTATTAGACACATTAGCAGGAAAGAAATTATTTTCCTTCTTGGATGGCTTCAGTAGATACAATCAGATTCAGATTGCCCCTGAAGACCAAGACAAAAGTACTTTTACCTATCCTTGGGGAACATTTGCCTATAGATTCCTACCCTTCGGCCTATGCAATGCCCCTACCACATTTCAAAGGGCCATCCTCAGCATCTTTTCAGATTTAATAAATGGAGGGCTCGAAGTATACATGGATGATTTCACACCATACGGAGATGATTTTGAGCTAGGATTAGACACATTGGAAAAGGTGCTGCAACGATGTATCGCCACTAGGCTCTACTTGAGCGATGAAAAGTGCTATATGATGATGATCAAAGGGCTCATCCTAGGTCATTATATCTCAGAAGCTGAAATACAGGTAGACCTGGCCAAAATTCAAATAATCTTCTTAATACCTACCCCTACCACACAGACAGAGGTACGCATTTTTCTTGGATTTTCTGGTTATTATAGGAGATTCATAGAACATTTTTGTCAAATAGTTGCACCTATATACGCACTGACAGGGGGCGTTGATTTTGTTTGGACAAATAAATGTGACTGTGCTTTTGAGGATCTGAAAAAACTTGTGTCAATAGCCCCAGTGCTCAGAGGCCCAAATTGGGACCTGTCGTTTCAAATTTCATCAAATGCTTCAGGCACAACTATTGGAGTAGTCCTTGGGTAGGAAGAAGACAAAAAACCATATGCAATGTATTTGTACAGGAGATCAGTTTGGATTTAAATGAGGCCCAGACTAACATATTATAGGAGATTAACGAGCTAGTTGAAATTAGGCTCTCAACTCTTCAACACACTGCATTAATTCAACAGCAGAGAGAAAAATGGCACGATGCCCTAATCAAATAGAAAATCTTCCACGAAGGAGATTTGGCACTCCTATATGACTCCAGCTTTCAGGATTTTCTGGGAAAACTTCAGACTTGTTGGCTTGGACCATATGAAATCCAGAAAGTACATGATAACAACACCATTACTTTGACTACTATTGACGGATCTAGACATACCTTTAAAGAAAATGGCTATCGAGTGCAATTGTACCATAAACCACTTACTCCAGGATCCTTCTACCAGTAGCTCTGGGAAGATTCTGATATGTAGATTCTCGCTCAGGAAAATAATTCTTCCTCGACATTAGCTCACTAAGTAATTTCATTATTCCTAAATTTTGTACATAAAATTTTCTTTCTGCTTGTATAAATTATTTTCTGTACATATTTTTGCATTTCTGTGTTTTTTTGCATTTTGTTGTTCCTTTCTGAAGGAACAGCATTTCCACCATTTTGTTGTTCCTTTACAAAGGAACAACACTTTTCCATTTTGCTATTCCTTTATGAAGGAACAACATTTCCACCGTTTTACTGTTCCTTTTTGAAGGAACAACACTTTTGCATTTTTCTGTTCGTTTTCGAAGGAACAACATTTCCACTTTTTTGCTATTCCTTTTCAAAGGAACAACACTTTTGCATTTTGTTGTTCCTTTCCGAAGGAACAACACTTTTTCATTTTGCTGTTCCTTTCTGAAGGAACAACATTTTACCCTTTTTCTATTCCTTTCCAAAGAAACAACACTTTCACGTTTTCATATTCCATTCTGAAGGAACAACACTTCTGTATTTTTACTATTCCTTTCCGAAGGAACAACACCTTCATTTTTTTCTGTTATTTTCTAAAGGAACAACACTTTCACTTTTTGTTGTTCTTTTTCGAAGGAACAACATCTCCGCATTTTTGTTGTTCCTTTCTGAAGGAACAACACCTTCATTTTTTTGTTGTCCCTTTTTGAAGGAACAACAATTCCGCTTTTTGTTGTTCCTTTTCGAAGGAACAACATCTCCGCATTTTTGCTGTTCCTTTCTGAGGGAATAGCTCCTTCATTTTTTTGTTGTCCCTTTCCGAAGGAACAACACTTTCGCATTTTGTTGTTCCTTTTCGAAGGATCAGCACTTCCTCTAGATTTATTTGTTGTTCCTTTTAAAGGAATAGCCCTCCTTTGCATTTTTTTCCTTTCTGTCGTTCCTTTCGAAGGAACAACATTTTTGATTTTGGATGATCTTAGGCTACTCCACTAAAGGAGTAGTATTTTATTTTACGCTTTCTTTCTTTGCTATTCCGATTAAGGAATAGTTGTTGTTCCTCTTAAGGAACAACAGTTTCGAGTATGTTTTTTCTTTCTCTTGCTGTTCCTCTTAAAGGAACCATGATTTGTGTGTGCAGATGTTCTTTTGTTGTCCCTTTTAAGGAAAAGAAATTGTTCCATCTAAGGAACAACACTTTTTGAGTGCATTTTTGTGTTTTTGTGTGTGTGTGTGTGTTTCATCATTTAGAGGATTTTTGTGAATGATAGTCATTTAAGGCACAACTATACATCTATTCAAGAACACAAAAACTAGAGGATACTGAAATCAACAAACTAAAGAAAAATCATTATGTTCAGAGGAATTGCTTTGAATAGATAAGAGAAAAGAGGAAAGGACACAACTATTTATATTACTTTGTTGTCTTTATTTTCACTAACATCAATTTGATTGATTATTTTTATCATGTTGGTTCTTTCTAAATCTTCATAATTCTCTTTGATCATTATTATTGAATAAGAATAAGGGCATATTTTCCTCTATTGAGATGTTCAGACTTCTTCCACCATCCCTACTCTTAAGGAGTCTTGAGCCAGCCTCTATATATAACTAGGAAAGTGCTATATAAAAGAAAAGAAAAAAAAATATCTATATGATTACTAACATGATTTGTTAGATAAAGGATAGGGGGTCTCACCAAGAGCTAGCCTACGATGATCATAAGGAAGAAAGTGAAGTAGCATTTCCATTATGACCACCGCACTAGGGATATGATCCAAGAGGCATATCAGAAAAATAAAAAGTCCTTGGAACAGGAGGTCTCATCACGAGTCGTCCTGCCCACCTTTCACACCTTCCTGGTGAATGGCATTGTGATTCATCTGGTTACCAAGCCAGCACAATGGCCTCCATTCTAACATCGCACAACACTTTCCTAAGCATACACAAAGGGGTTCCAAGGGTCAAATAAGCAACTCTGTCAAGGTTATGGACACCTGTGGGCAACAGAGCTCTGCTGATGGTATTGAAGTCATATTTTTTACACACCAATAGTCATTATAAACCCTTCTTCTTATATCTTTATATTGATTTGAAAAGAGATTATGTTATATACCCCTTTCGAACCTTTTATACATGAAAACCATTTATAAATCAATCATAATGGTTAAAGTGGATAATGACCGCATAAGAACTTTTACTTACGTCAAGTTGTCATATCCTCTATTTTTCGCATCATTTCACAACATTTCGATATTTATTCGTGATTTCCATCATAAGCCTCGATTTCATTTATCCGCCAATTTTTGTAAACATGTCATGGATCTATACGTCCTTCCTTTATTCCACTATATGACTGCAGTTCAACATGCTGCTCCTTCATTTGTCGAGTGAGGACAACCTATCACATTTCAGGGGGTGCGGGTGATCTCCATATGTTATGAAACCAACTCAAGAAAAGATAGAAAAGATAGATCAACACCTTAGAATTCATCCTCTTCGAGGAGGAAACCTCCTTTACATTACATCAATGAACAATTCTTGGATGATACAAATGAAAAGACCTCATTTCTATATATAGGAGTCTAAGGGGTCATTATATAATCAGAGCTTACATAACAATAATAATGTAAGGGCACAATAATAACAATAGTGGGCTTCTATGGGGCACAATAGTAACAATATGGGCACTACATGGGTACATCAATATAATAAGGGGGTTGTACTACTAATAATAAGGGGTTACACTAGTAATATAGGGGCTTGACATAATGCAATAGTGTGGGGTTTTTATGTGAGACTTTCCCCAAAGTATTTTCATGTGTATTGTGCCATTGATTCTTCTTCTTCGGGTTATATTGTTCAGCTTGATCTTTAAGCTTCCGCAAATTGATAGTAGAAGTAGGTTATAGTATTCTGCTTTGATTTATATTGCATTATTGGGTTAAGCTATCACATATTTTCTACAGGTGGAACTTAACAAGGTGTGACAACTATTTTTGCCAAATTTCTCATATACTTGAAGGTATTTTGGGTTGTTTGACTACTGAGGGAGTTGGTTCAAACATGTTAACGGATGGTAAAAAGACCCATAAACTAATCAAGTGTCATGGAGACAAATTGACATGTAACAGATTGCCCCCTAAAGTGTGAAGTCTGTAAATTAAGTTTGAAAGATTGAAGCACTTTATCATTCAAAGGATCAGATCAGAGGCAATGGTTGGAAACCTGCACAGAAAATTCAAGAATTACAATGAAAATATGTATAAAAAATCATTTTGAGGTAGACATTCCCATACTCAGGGTAAAGCGAACTCAATGAACAAGCATGGAAGAACCAAAATCATATAGATAGTAGACACCGCATGGACGCAACCATCTTTCATAAATAGGTCTACATAATTATGAATATAAAATCTCCTCGCAACCTAGATTGATGAAGCTAGATCCAGGGTCTCAATCTCCATCTCTCGATTCACAATATGAATCTAACCATGCGAGTGAATGTTTCGAAGTCGAACATGGCAGAATCCACTTGATTACCGGTCAATGATGTGAACTATTAACAAGTGCGAGAGAAACCACCAATAATGATAATGGTTCTCAAGGTTCTTCTAGTACAATCTATGAAGTATGAATAGGTGATTTGAAGTCGAACACCCATAGAATCATTCGATCAAAGGCCAATGATGAGAACTTGTCGTCGAAAGCGAGAAACCTGCCATTAAGGCATGTAGGTCTCAAGGTACTGAAGGTTTCTAGATCAACTTCCTAGATAATGAGCTGAAGTCGATAGGAAGTGACTCGTCGTAGGAAAACCTATGACACGAAACACATTGTGAAGTTTTGAAAATAGTTTGCAAGGACTGACTCAAGGATGGCCAACGCAATTGAAGGCTAGAATTTGCAAAGGGATTTTGAATTGTGGTTGAACTTCTCTTGAACACTCAATGACATGACAATTGACTTGGCAACATTTGACTTAATGATAATACCAAAAAACCATGAAGAATTTCAAATGAGGTTCGATTAATTGCAAGACAAATGGGTATCCTAGCCAGGACATGAGTGTGAGGGAGTGTCGTGTTCAAGAGTGACATGTTACCTTTTGAAATGATAATGTAAAATTGACACCTTTTCCCAATTTCCCCCTGTTGAGCCCTAAAACTACCTCTCTTATACATACTTTCCTAAACCTTTTTCCCACACCAGTGCCTCATAAGCTATCAAAGATCATTACATATTGATTCTAGGAGTGAATTTAAGTGGGTTTCTAACTATATTTTTGTGTTTTCCGCAACTATTTTTATTGATCTATAGGTTACAGGTGTCAGCAAGTAAAATGAGGCATGTGGGCAGTTCAGGAATGATCTAGACATGGACAAGGTCCTATCTGTTCAGTCGAATTCGTAAAGGAAAGCATTGGTCAAAGGACGGTCAAACAAGAAGTCCTATAGCAAATAGGTCTCTGTTTTCAGCACGTGAAAGGTTCGAGACCATTCCTAGATTCGTGGATCCCTCTCGACAACTGCAGACCATCTCCACGACGCAAATCCAACATCCACCTTTTGTAGATTGAATGATCATGGCAACCAAGCCGCTGAGCTCACGTGTTCTGTATTTTTACGTGTCCTCTGTTGAAGATTCCTCACAGAGAAAAAATTATATAATTTCCTCTATAAATAACGCATTTGCAAACACAAATAGTTAGTCTTGTTGTTAGTCTTTATGCTGTTGCTATAATGTTAGCCCTGCCGTTGTAACAAGAAGACATTTCCTCTGTTTTGCAATATAAAACTCTGTTTTTTAATCACTGTGTAAGCATAATTTTGGGTTGACAGCGTATTAACCAAGGCCGTGCAGAGGGCCCCTACTGGTTGAGGTTTTATTTTTCATTTATGTAAAGTTTTCATGCATCGTTTTCTTATTTCCATTGTATATATTTCATAGCTTGTTTAACTGTATATGTTTCATAATTCATTTATGGTGTTAATCTTTCATTCCTGTACATGATTTTCCAGCATTGCATACTTTTGCTAACACTGATCAGTGTCTTTCAGAATAGGTCATGCTCGAGCTTTTTCATATAATTTTTGCATCAAATAGTGAAATGAGATTGGCCTCTCTGCTGAACTTTGTTTTTAAGCTTTTCAATTTCGATTATGCTTTGAGTTCAATCTTATTTATTTGCTGTTGTTAGCTAGTTTAGATATAAAATTCTTCATGTTATTTGACGTTATCTCTGGAGCCATGGCTTAACCCCGAAAAGCTACTTGGTGAGCTATCAGATTACAAGTGAAGTGATTTGATTTTACTTTCATTAATCTGCAAGTAGGTAATTCAGATATCAATTCTTCATGTTATTTGACGTTATCTCCAGTGCCATGGCTTAACCCCAAAAAGCTACTTGGCGAGCTATCGGATTATAAGTGAAGTAAATTGATCTTGCTTTCATTAGTCTACAATTTTTGGTTTGTTTGAGTGCAATAGTTTAGATTTTATTTCTGTATTTAGATGGGTAGCAAAGATAGTGATTTCATGATCAATATTTCATCTTTTGTTTGATTTAAGTAGCTACACATTCACATTCCTGTTCAAGTACTAATTTTATCACTAGAATGTTTTGAGATCTTTTGAAGTGCTAAGTTCTGGAAGTTATCATAAGAGACATAAAACCTTGTCTTAAATCTACATCCATACTTGCCCTCTAAAAAGTATTCTTAAAACTTAGGGATAGAATTTCCGTTTGTATTAGGAGACCAACAAAGGCAAAACCCCAAAAACAAAATAAAATTGAAAATAATAAAAAAAAAGTAAGAAAGAGGTTGTCTTGCACATATAGCGTGCCACACTTCATCACTTTACGACTCCCAGATTGATAATTAATGTAGCAATTTAGGACATACTAAATTGACTAAATAGTTTGGCACCGTTGCTAGGGAAGTGTGACTAGGTAGCCGATCTCTTACATAAAAAAAGGGAAAAATCGATAACTTCTTGAAGTATGCTCTCCTCTTGCACCTAGTGTGATATGGAGGATCAGAAAAGAGAATTATTAGTTCAATAATTTCTTGAGTATGCTCTCTTCTTGCACCTAGTGTGATTTGGAAGATCAAAAAATGAATTATTAGCCCAACTAAAAAAATCATTAAAAAAAAATGACATGCATAGAGCAAGAGATTCTAGGGGAAGGTTTATAGCTAGGGCCAAAAGTTTGATTTTCACAACTCCAGCTACTCCAAGGCATAGACAAGATAGGCCTCCATCCCAGACTCATACTCCCAGCCTTAGGATTCTTGGAATTCAAGGGGCAACAATTGAATTAGAATCACCTGGAGAAGAAGGAAAGGAAGAGACTCTCTCTCATCAGCCATTAATAGAAGAACCAGAAGACCCTAAGGAAACTATCATGGCAGAAGAAGTACTAGATGGGGAATATTCTCTATTTGGAGGAGGGGGTAGAGGTAGAGGTAGAGGAATTAATGGAGGTGGTGGTAGAGGAAACAATGGAGGTAACAGTGGAGGTAGAGGTAATAATGGGGGAAATAGGGAAGGAGATAACTCATTTGGATTCCTTATAGCCGATGAGGAAACCCATACAACAATGAAAAACATCTCTCCATATGTCCTCCCAAACTTTTATGGGTTGCGAAGTGAGGATCTTGAAACATTTCTATTTGAGTTTGAAGTCTTGTGCCGAACTTATGACTATATGGAAGACTCTCAAAAACTCAAACTGTTTCCTTCAACATTGAAAGTAGCTGCTTTGAAATGGTTCATGCGATTAGTCACTCAATCTATTAGGACTTGGAATGACATGAAACAAACACTTTTGGATAGATATTTAGATTATTGTATGCCCACTAATCATAAGGATGAGGTATTCAAAATGATGCAAGAAGAAGATGAGAACTTGGAGGATTTACTTGAAATATTTCAATACAACTTAAAGAGGGCTAAAATGAGTAATTTAGACGAGGAAACCTTGAAAGCCCTTCTATAGAAAGCCATTAGAGATGAATGGATAGATATTTTAAACATGATGGGGAAGGGAGACATTTCTCAACTTCCACTACATGACATAGCAGAACTATGTGTCCATCTCTCAAGGGGAAAATCTAAAACTGGAAAAGGGCCTAGAGATCCTTCCCTTATTAGAGCAAACAAATCTGCAACTGGATCAGTAAGTAGGGTAGAGATTGGCAATATGCTTGATGATTTCAAAACTGATATTTTAGGGAGCCTTGGTGAACAACTAGACACCCTTAAAATTCAAAACAAGCAGAAAGCAGAAGTTGATGCCTTAGCCATATTTTGCCCAAAATGTAGAAAGAAACATGCTCTAAGAGAATGCCCCTTGGATGCAAAAGTTGTAGAAACATGTATGATTTGCTAAAAAATTCATGAGACCAAGGATTGTCCTTCAATTCCTGGGCTCAAAGCTGTGTTTCAGGAAGATCCAAATTCAGTAGAATCCCTTTGTTTTGTTTCAAGAAGACCTTGGAAAGGGCAACAAAATCAAGGATTTAACAATCCTATGAATTTTTAGCTCCCACCAAATTGGAATTCTTGGCAACAACCTTGGCCCCAACCTCAAAATCTGTATCAATTATGGGCACAAGGGGTACAAAATCCTTATGGGAGATTTGCTCAATTTTATCAATATCCTCCATCTTTTCAAAATCAACAACAAAATCCACAACTTCCAAATCAAAACCCACAACTTTCATTGCTATTTCCACAACAACAACCTTCTCAAAAAAATCCAAATTCTCAACCCTTGCTTCCATTTCAACAAAAGCCAAATCAACTACCAGCCCAACCATTACCAAATCCCAACAACAAAAATCCTCAAAATGCTTACATGGTAGAAGGACAACAATTTCCTACCTATATGATTGTTCCTTTTAATGATGTTCAACTCAGATCTGGTAGAGTTTTAGAAAAACCTTCTATAGATGTTCAAGAGCAAGGTACTTCTGAGGAGGATTCTCTTAAAGTCAATAAAGGTTCTGAGGAATCATTTCTTCAAAACCCAAACACTCAAAAAGAAAAATAAAAAGAGTCAACCCCCACAACTCCTATAGTTGAGAAACCTTCATCTTCATCCACACCTCCTTTCCCTGAAAGATTAAAAATTGATAAAGGGGTGGAAAAACAAATCTTGTTGCCTGACTATGACTTTCTAGATGAATTAAAGAATGTCTTTATCAAGATTCCCTTGCTAGAAACCATTAGAGGGATTCCTATTCTAGCAAAAACAATAAAGGAGTTGAGTCTTAAAAGACCAGGAAGGAAACCAAGAGATACAAGAAGAATCCACTTGGTAGGAAAAATTGCAGATATCACGATGGGAAAAATTACCATGCAGAAGTATGTAGATCCAGGAAGTCCAATTGTCAAGACACATATAAATGGGATAGAAATTCCAAACACTTTGATTGACTTAGGGGCTGCTATCAACATAGAGCTTCGCGAACAACTTAAAACTTCCTAATCTTTCTTTTTACACCCACCTTACTGCAACTTGCAGACAGATCAATAATCAAACCAGATGGTGTACTAGAAGATATTTCAGTCTCCTTAGATTCTTGGGAATATCCAATAGATTTCATGATTTTGACTCCCAAGAGAAATTTAGGAGGGCACCCACTCATCTTAGGAAGACCTTGGCTAGCCACAGCTGATGTTTTCATTAGTTGTAGATCTCGGGATATGTACATTTTTTATGGTAGTTCGACAAAGAAATTCAATTTGTATCCTCCAGCAAAAGCAATTACAGAAGTAGGAGACAATCAATGGGTCGATGATGAGGACAGTATACAACCTATCTTTACCATTTCTGAAATTAGTGAAGATAGTCAAATTCTGAACACATTAGAAAATTTCAAAACATCTTCAAAATATGACCACACACAATTTCAGTTAGATTCTGACATTGAGTATTTTTCATCAAGACAAATGTCTCTTTACTCTATGGAAGAGTTCGGTAGTTCTACCATTGAGATTTTTCCAGGTAAAACATTGAATATCAACAAAAATTTGGAAAAGTCACAACAGGAAGAGTTAACCAAAATCTTGCAAAAACATTCTACTGCATTTGCATGGGAGTATACTGATATGAAAGGTATTGACCCTAAGACTTGCATCCATCATATCTATATCGAGGAAAACAGTAGACCAATCAGACAACTTCATAGAAGGATGAATCCAAATCTTAGGGAGATAGTGAAAGAAGAGCTCCAAAAACTACTCAATGTAAACTTCATTTATCCAATTTCAGATAGCCGATGGGTTTCTCCTTTGGTTATAGTACCTAAAAAGAATGGTAATTGAGGGTATGCATTGATTACAAGGAAATGAATAAAGAAACTTTGAAGGATCACTTTCCTTTGCCCTTTATCGATCAAGTATTAGATACATTAGCAGGCAAAAAGTATTTTTCATTTTTGGATGGTTTTAGTGGTTATAATCAAATTCAGGTAGCACCTGAAGATCAGGATAAGACCGCATTTACCTGTCCATGGGGAACTTTTGCTTATTGAGTGCTTCCTTTCGGATTATGTAATGCACCTGCAACATTCCAAAGAGCAGTACTAGGAATTTTTTTTGATCTAATCCATGATTGTGTAGAGGTTTATATGGATGATTTTACAGTTTATGGTGATTCACTTGAAGAGGCATTAGAAAATTTGGAAAAAGTCCTTATAAGATGTAAAGAAACAAACCTTTCATTAAGTCATGAAAAATTCTTTATGATGTTTATTGAAGGTATTGTTCTGGGACATCATATTTCAGGGGATGGGATTAAAGTTGATAGATAAAAAGTTGAAGTCATCTCCAAGTTGCCTATTCCAAATTGTCAAAAAGATGTTAGAAGTTTTTTGGGATTTACTGGATACTATAGAAGATTTATAGAAAACTTTATCAAAATAGCATCTCCACTCATCAAATTGCTTACAAGAGACTGTGAATTCAAATGGGATCCTGATTGCCAATCAGCATTTGAAACTTTGAAAATAAGAATATTTGAAGCACCCATCTTGAGAGGACCAAATTGGAAACTTCCTATCCATATTTCTACAGATGCTTCAGATACAGCGCTAGGGGCTATATTGGGACAAAAATATTTAGTTCCTTATGCCATTTACTATACCAGTAAAAATTTAACTCCCACTAAGTTGAACTATACTGTGACTGAAAAAGAGTTCTTAGTTGTTGTTCATGCAATCAACAAGTTCAGACATTATATAACAGGTTATGAAACTTTTATTCATACTGATCATCCTGCAACTAGATATCTAATGAATAAACCTATTAATAATGGTAGAGTTACAAGGTGGCTCCTACTTTTACAAGAATTCAATATCACTGTGTTGGATAGACGAGGGAAACAAAATACAATAGCTGATTTCTTGTCTAGGATTCAGAATACTAAAGAAGATTATCCTGTAGAGGACAAGTTTCCTGATGAATATTTATTTGCAGTAACTACTAAGACTCCTTGGTATGCAGATATAGCTAACTATTTGGTTACAGGGAAACTACCTCCACATTTATTTCCTAGTGAAAAAAGAAAGGTTATTCAGGAGAGTTCAAAATATTCATGGATTTCTAACGAATTGTTTAAAACAGGGCCAGAGCTTGTGATCAGAAGAAATGTCAGGGAAGATGAAATGCCTAATATTTTCAAAGCATGTCAAGATGAACCGTGCGGTGGACACTTTTATGACAAAAGGACAACCTATAAAATCCTTTCATTAGGATATTATTGGCCGTCGCTCTTCAAAGATGCAAAACAATATGTCAAAAGGTGTGATAGCTGCCAAAGAGTAGGGAAACCTACCCTCTCAGATGAGATGCCATTACAACCACAGGTACTCATTGAACCCTTTGAAAAATGGGCTTTAGACTTTATTGGACCTATAATCCACCATCTAAACAGAAAAAGTATATATTGGTATGTACTGATTATGTCACTAAATGGGTAGAAGCCAAAGCATTATTTTTTGCTACTGAGCATTTAGTTGTTAGTTTTCTTTATGAGGACATTTTTACTCGCTTTGGTGTTCCAATAGAAATTGTGACAGATTAGGGAGGTCAATTCACATCCAAACTAGTGGAGAAGCTGATGGAAGAGTACAAGGTCAAACACAGAAAATCTACTCCTTACCATTCGCAAGCAAATGGTCAAGTAGAGTCCTCAAACAAATTAATTGAAGGCATCATTACCAAGAATGTTCGCAGAAAGGCTTCCTGAAGCCTTATGGGCCTACAGAACTAATGGAGGAACACAATAGGACATTCTCCCTATGAGCTTGTTTATGGGAAAGAAGTTCTGCTCCCCATTGAGTTCCAAGTTAGGACCTTCAAGATGGTAGTTCAATTGGGAATGGATCTATCAAAAGCTCAAAAGCATAGAATGGGGTAGTTGAATGAACTAGATGAGATCAAACAAGAAGCAATCCTAAGAACTGATCTAGTTCAATATCAAAGAGCTAAGTGGCATGACAAGTACATCAAGGAGAAAAAGTTTCAAGAAGGAGATTGGGCATTGCTATTTGATTCCAAGTTCAAAGATTTCAAAGGTAAATTTCAGACTCATTGGCTTGGGCCATATGAGATTGAAAAAGTTTTTGGCAATGGAGCAGTAAGAATCAAAACCATTGATGAGTATCAAACTCCTCTAATTGTGAATGGTCACAGATCGAAGATCTATCATAAGCCACTCTCAAAGGAGGAATTTGTCAAAATATTTTAAGATAATTCTCCAATAAGGCTGGTGAAGAAGAATTCTTCTTCTCCACTAGCCTAGTCTTTGTTCTTTTTATTGTTAAAAAAATAAAAATAAAAAAATTGTATAAGCCTGAAAACCAATCACTAATTGGCAGTCTTATACAGAAAATATAGGGCGAAAATCAGAAACTTTTGACGCCCTATATTTTCCAAAAAAATCCCTATCATTTCATTCATAGTTGTTCCATTTCATGTCATTTCACTTCACTTCATTTCATTCCATTTCGCCATCACATTTCGCCAATAAAAGTCCTTTCATGTCCAATTTTCATATATCATTCATTCAGTCATCATTCATTTCCATCCATCTCCATTCACTCCACCAAGTCATATGTTCACTGTGTCAGTTTCTGTAGCCAAACTCTGATTCCGCAGTTGAATACCGATTCTGCAGCTGATTGTTGATTCTGCAGCTAATACCTTGTTACTCTACAATGACAATAAGATGTTAGCCAAGTAATGATGAAAACCAAATGCAGGTATGGAAGAGGAAGATATTTTTAAGATGTTAGCACCTAAAGCACCAACAAGAAGCAGCCAATCAAAGGTCAACGAACGAAAGTGGTAAGATTCTAAGGTATGAGCAAAATTAATTTCAAATAGAATTTTAAAACACATAATCTGTATAGTTGTAAAACCACCAGCTCCATTATGTGTAATGATTTGGATTGATAGCTTCCATCAATTTCCAACGGCCTCATGATCTGCTTCTGAATCTAACTCGTACTTAATAGTACGTCTGCATTCCACCTGTTGAACCAGTTAATTATGAAGACGTAATCCCATTTGACCATGGCTATCCTCTACTGCACAACTCAGCAGTCATTTATGACTTCGCTAACGTCCACTCCGAGGCCTTTTAATTCAAAATTCTGCCAAGTCTCATTCTATTTCCATACTCTCCCATTGATTTTACGATTGGTAGTACTAGTCTGTTTATACAAGTCTCCGCTCCGTGAGCTCATTTTCATTACATACTATGTATTCTTTCTGTTTGGTAACTACTGATCCTCTTCCATCTTCCGCTCACACAACCTTTCCACCTTCGTCAATCCATCACTTATAGTCCATCACTTATAGAGGTATTTTCAAAGCAGGAGGAAAGAATGGGCCTTCTGGTAAGAACATAATCGGATGGGCCTAAATTCATGGAGGGTTATCCATAGTTAAAAAGCATACTAAGGAAAGCACGGTGGCTGCAATTTATCCAGAAATTCAGAGGTCACGATAAAGAAGTCACGAAGACATTTGCAAGGTCTTTTAACAACGTGGAAATTGAGGTTGGAGATCTCAAATTTTCAGTCACAGAGGCATCCATTGAAAATGCAACGAAGCTCCCACAGGAGGGAGAACGGTGGTTCAAAAACAAAGACTATGATGAGAGGGCCTGGAGGATTATTTTGGGTAACCCACGTACGGATATAACCGTTTTCAAACGTGGAATCCCTGTTTCTGCTCTAGAGGAAAAGTGGACTAGTTTATTATTGATAATTCAGAAGTTTATTACGTGTGAAGGAAGGTTTAGGTCCATGTACATGTACCACATCAGGTTACTAATGAATTTTCTGGAAAATCAAACCATCAATTTGTCTTATTTCCTTTTGAGTAGCCTGAAAAAGATGTCCACAACTGTACAAAAGAATCTGGATGACGTAGAGCCTCACCTTTACCATCATGGCCTTGTTAAAATTCTGATTGAAAAACAATTCAAGGAAAGAAAGGACACATGGGAACAATTCTTGATTAGAAACTTCTTTCAGGACCCACTTGAAACACCTGAAGGTAGCTCAACAAGGAAAAGTAGGAGAAGAAAAACAAGTTTAAACATTTAGGATACTCCTACTAACATAGCTAAAGAAACTAGTAAGGAAGAAAAGCTGTTTGAAACTTTGACTGAGGTTAGGAAGCAAGTGAAACTAAAGGGGAAAAGAAATGTTGAAGACGTCTATCAAACCCCAGAACCTTCCTCAGAAGAGGATTGAATACTTTCTGAAAGGATAATCCACCTTAAATAACAATCAACTAAAGCAAAGGAAAAAGGGAAAGAAAAACAAAGTGTAGGGAAAGGAGACACTAGCTCACAGAATCTAAGGAGGAGCTCCAGACTTAAAGGTAAATTGAAGAAAGTGCAAAGTAAAGGGGCCCACTTCATAGACTTAGGAGGGGAAACACCAGAACAGTCACCAGCTATCCCTCCTGACCATAGCCCACAACATTCTCCTTTTTCTCAACCAGATTTTGAGATCAGTCCAAGAAAGGCTACACCTGAAATAGATCCAACTCAGCAAGAAATGTATTATTTTATTGAATCATTGGAGAAAACTGCAATAGACCAAGGCACTTCATCTACTCAGCCTAATACAACCCAAGAATTTTTAATCCAATCACTAAAACAGGAAGTTTTTGAACTAGAAGTCCTGAATAGACACATCAAAAGGGAAAATGAAACATTGAAAGAACAGAGCAGGTTGGGTAAAATTATCCATGACAACACCATGTTGCATCTTGGATTATGGCACAAGAAAAATATGAAATTGAAGAAAAAGAACAAGAGGTTGAGCAGAACCCTTATCAACCTCAAATACAGGTGCCTAATGAGGAAGCCCAGGATGATAGTGATACCAAGGAAGAAGAAAAGAAGGCTAGATGTATTAGCAGAGGTCTCAGAACAAATGAATTGAAGGGAGGATGGTCACATTTTTGGTTGCATGAGGACATGCAACACCTTCACGGTGGGGGTATGTTGAGCCCTAAAACTACCTCTCTTCTACATACTTTCCTAGACCTTTCTCCCACACCAGCGCCTCATAAACTATCAAAGATCATTACATATTGATTCTAGGAGTGCATTTAAGTGGTTTTCTAACTATATTTTTGTGTTTGCTATTTGACTTAGATTTTGTTCATTAGTTGCGGAATGCAGCCACTTTCTGTAGCTGACTCACAATTCCACAGCTATTTTTATTGATCTATAGGTTACAGGTGTCGACAAGTAAAACGAGGCACGTGGGCAGTTTAGGAATGATCTAGACATGGACAAGGTCCTATCTGTTCAGTCGAATTTGTAAAGGAAAGCCTTGGTCAAAGGACGGTCAAACAAGGAGTCCCACAACAAATAGGTCTCTGTTTTCAGCACGTGAAAGGTCCGAGACCATTCCTAGATCCGTGGATCCCTCTTGACAGCTGCAGACCTTCTCCACGACACAAATCCAACATCCACCTTTTGTAGATTGAATGATCATGGCAACCAAGACGCTGTGCTCATGGGTTCTATCTTTTTACATGTCCTCTACTGAGGATTCCTCACAGAGAAACAATTATACAATTTCCTCTATAAATAACGCGTTTGCAAACGCAAATAGTTAGTCTTGCTGTTAGTCTTTATGTTGTTGCTATAGTGTTAGCCCTGTTGTTGTAACAAGAAGACATTTCCTCTGTTTTGCAATATAAAACTCTGTTTTTTTATGATTGTGTAAGCGTAATTTTGGGTTGACAGCGTATTAACCAAGGTCGTGCAGAGGGCCCCTGCTGGCAGAGGTTTTGTTTTTCATTTCTGTAAAGTTTTCATGCATCATTTTCTTATTTCCATTGTATATATTTCATAGCTTGTTTAACTGTATATGTTTCATAATTCATTTATGGTGTTAATCTTTCATTCCTGTACATGATTTTCCAGCATTGCATACTTTTGCTAACACTGATCAGTGTGTTTCACGATAGGTCATGCTCGAGCTTTTTCATATAATTTTTGCATCAAATAGTGACATGAGATTGGCCTCTCTGTTGAACTTTGTTTTTAAGCTTTTCAATTTTAGTTATGCTTTGATTTCAGTCTTATTTATTTGTTGTTGTTAGCTAGTTTAGATATCAACTTCTTCATGTTATTTGATGTTATCTCCGGAGCCATGGCTTAACCCCGAAAAGCTACTTGGCGAGCTATCGGATTATAAGTGAAGTGATTTGATTTTACTTTCATTAATCTGCAAGTAGGTAATTTAGATATCAATTCTTCATGTTATTTGACGTTATCTCCAGTGCCATGGCTTAACCCCGAAAAGCCACTTGGCGAGCTATCGGATTATAAGTGAAGTAAATTGATCTTGCTTTCATTAGTCTGCAATTTTTGGTTTCTTTGAGTGCAATAGTTTATATTTTATTTCTGTTTTTAGATGGGCAACAGAGATAGTGATTTCATGATCAATATTTCATCTTTTGTTTGATTTAAGTAGCTGCACATTTACATTCCTGTTCAAGTACTAATTTTATCACTAGCATGTTTTGAGATCTTTTGAAGTGCTAAGTTCTGGAAGTTATCATAAGAGACATAAAACCTTGTCTTAAATCTACATCCATACTTACCCTCTAAAAAGTATTCATAAAACTTAGGGATAGAATTTCCGTTGGTATTAGGAGACCAACAAAGGCAAAACCCCAAAAACAAAATAAAATTGAAAATAATAAAAAAAAAAGTAAGAAAGAGGTTGTCTTGCACATATAGTGCGCCACACTTCATCAGTTTACGACTCCCAGATTGGTAATTAATGTAGCATTTTAGGACATACTAAATTGACTAAACAATTAGTCTACAAAGAATATAATCAAGGACATTATTCTACAAATGAGCCATCTAAGCAACCAACAAAGAAAATTATTCCACATTTGAGTAATTTCATTGACTTAACCACCAAGGATTTGATTATTCCAAAACCAGGAATAATTAGAGGAAGGGAAATTTAGGATAGGTATACTAAGATGGAGAAAGTAGCTACACTCAGTAACTCATAAAATACTTTATCTTAGGGAGATCAAAGTATACTAGACCCTATTGAGGAAATGATAGATCTAGAATTGGTAGCTTATAATAAAAGAAGACAAACCATAATCAAGAAAACACTGAGAAGAAGAATAATAGAAATAGATAATACAATCATCTACACAATAGAGGAACATGTGAAAGACATAAGGAAAAATAAGTTGAATGAGTTTCTCTTGCTAAGTTAGTTATCACTCAAGCCACCCTTGATAAAACAAAGTCAAAAGTAGTTGATGTGTAGAACTTGGAGAAGAAGATTGCTCTACTAGAGAACTAGGTTGAGTACTACAAGTCTGCATATGGTTTAGTTTCAACTTTTATAGATTGTATATTATAATAGGATCTAATTGATGTATAGATAAAAAGAGATATCTACATTAAGGCATTTCATCTAGAAGAACTTAGTTTACAACTCTCAATTGTGTACAAGCAGAATTTGATCTAGAATGAAAGTTAAGATAAATTCCATATCAACTAGAACTTATCAAACCAATCCACACATAAGTAGAGAGGAAATGAAGACCATCATATAAGGCTACCATGTAAGAGCAAAGTTCATGAAATTGAACACAATTTAGGATACTAGAATAGTGTAATGGATGAGGCTTAGAAACATGTGGAAGAATAATCCAACCACATCCTCTATAATAACTAAAAATTATGAAAGTAATTTATAATCAAATTTAGATTTTAAAAAATTAGATACTAGTTTTATTTCTCAAATGTGGTCAATAATAAAAATTAGTATCAACATGTTAGTATGGGATGCCTTGACATTGTTTAGGAAAATATATAATTTAGATCGTGAGTGTCTTTGCCTAGATTTGTTCCCATATATCTATTCCTCCAAAAGTGAAATGCTCCATATTACTAAATAAGTAATGTGATAATAATCAATAAATAAACAAGTATCATAGAGGAGGAAACCAATGGAGGCGTTCACCACTTAGACCAGCCTCCTCACAGGCTGCTCGCCTCAGCATAGCAGCAAAGGTCTTTCTAGTTTTCGTTTTTTGCTGATAGCTGAAACTTTGTTCTACTGAAACTTGTTCCTAGTCTTTTATGTTAGCAATGCTCTTCCCTTGTTTTTGTTGTGGGTTGTTTTCATCGATAGATGAGGCCCGGAAAATGATGCCAGAAAATGTCTTTATCTGTAAAACTGTAAACTGTTTTGACTCTTTTTGATATCACTGAGAAAGGGAGTTGTTTTCCTCATTAGAGGAGGCTCTGCATGACCCAAAGAACTCTCTATTAAGGGGAGGAAGAATAGCTTTTTAGCAGGTGTTATGATGGTTTATCATACAGCAAAAGGAGCTGCGGTATGTACTTAAAACTTTTTATTATGAATAAAAGTTTGTTTTTTTCTTTGGAAAAAATAAATAAACAAGTATCAAAGTGGAAAAGTAAATAAATAATAATTAAAGGAATGATAATAAAAATTAGGAATGGGGGTTTTGCCTATGGTGATCCTGTGGAGAGCTAAGGTTTCTTTATGCGCAACCCAACATGATGTCGTTGTCAAATGCTTGCAGGGTGCAAGCATCATCAGAGGGTTCAAGATTTTGGCTATTGGCTTTATCCATGGTGAAAAGAACCAGTTATATGTTTCTTTGTAGGTCACGACCTATTCTCTCCAGTGTTTGTTTCTTCGGGCCCTTGAAAACCAGTAATGTTTCTACTTGGCTGAAGATCCACATGACTAGGAATGCTTCGGGATCAAGATGATGACCAAAAGGCCCAACATATGAAATCCATATCTGCTTCAAAGGCAAGGAATCTACTCTCACAGATTGGTTGTGGTGGGGCTAAATTATGGGTTTGTCGACCAAATGCTTTTTGGCTCTAGATCTGAAAAGGAATGCGGGTTTTGGTATTATGGGACCCTGAATTGAAGAGGAGTCATGGAATTCAAGTAAGAATGGCTCAATCGTGCATGAAGAACTGAATCTCCCTTCTAAATATGAAATGATTAGAAGAAAGGTGGTCCCTTTTTGACGTTCTTTGAGCATGATATTTTGCTTGATCTAGGGGTTTCATTCCTTAGACCCCATATCTAATTAGATTTGAGTGAAGATATATTACCTCCGGATCAACCCGTCTATGGATATCCTCTTTAGCGTTTAGATCCATATTTGGAGAAAAACCAAAAAGAAAGAGAAAAATACCAGATCTTTGTTAAGAATTTAGATGGGAAGGCCACAATCGATTGGATATGGGGCACAAATCTAGTGGAACAACTGATGCTAAGCACCTAAAATGACTAGGGATTACGAATAACACATAAAGTTTTGATATACAAAGGAAAATTACTCTAGGACTCTCTCTAGTTAAGAGATTATAGTGTAGCAAAGGATTCTACAATAATTTTAAATCTGAGGATGCGGGGGGGTGGGTGGTTCTGTAGCCTTCAAAAACCATAATACAAATCCTAGAAACCTTAATGAGTCTATCTCATTTAAGGTGCACTAAAAGGGAAGATTACTGCTCCAACTGATCATGCCTAAAATCTGCTAGAACCTTACATTGTTGAGCAAAAGGACAAGGTTCCAGCTATGGATGTAAAATCCCCAAAGATAAAATAATACTTTATTGATTTACAATCTAAGGCACTAATACGTTGGTTTAATGGTTTTTGGCTAAGACTTGAAGACTTATATCAATGGGTGTACTATTCTTGGACAACAAATTGTGGTTTCTACTTGTGCTCTAAAGGCTTCTTCATAGTACATTTTGATACGTAGTAAGATATGGAAAAAGTTTTACAAAAAGCATGGTGGTAATAGTGATGCCAGTTTGGAGAGGTTTCCAATCCTCCCTCTTCCTTTCTGGCACCATAAAGTTTTGGAGGAAATAAAAAATATTTTGGGCAAATTCAAAAAAATGGATCTCGACAAAACAACAAAGGAAACTTTACATTTGCCAGGATATGTGTAGAGACCAACCTTAGAAAATGTCTTCCTGATCATCTTTTTTTAAAACATGAAAGATTTCGTGGACAAAGGTGTTAGATTACGAGAATACGACATACTGATGTTGAACTTGTTTTGAAATAGCTCACTTGTAGAGTACTTGCCCACGAGAAAAAAAGACCCTAAAAAGGAAAAAGAGGTTGGCCCCTAAGCCAAGGGGATGACAATTTCTTGACAGTTTAGAAGAAGAAAAAGAAGAGCTCGAGGAAAATATTCCAAATTTAGAAGCATAGACACAACCTGGAAGCCAATCAAATGGTGGAATGGAGGATTAGTCTCGAACAATGACTCTTGGCCAAAAGTGTTGAATTAACAAAGATCACAATATCCAAGTAGTAGAAGGCATAAGGACCCATAAAAAGGAAGTAGAGGCATAAATAGAACCCATGTATCTGAGTGTTTGGAGTCGGGAAAAGAAGTCCCCTCGAAGGTAGAAGGAAACCAATTAGCAATAGTAACAACTGCTCCCAATCAAGGAGTCTGGCAAAAGGTGGAGAAAAAGAAAGAAAAAAGGGGGAAGTTAAATGTTTTTATCACACTTAGCCCCGACAAATTTATGTATTTTTTTTTATAGTTTCTTATTCTTTTTGTGCATTAGCTAAAAGGTTGACATGATCGAATGCTTTCGAGCATCTACATAATGTAATTTTGTTCTTCGTTTTTTAGGTTGAATAAAATTACGATTTTTCTTTAAAAAACAAAAATCACAATAAAAGGAAAATCACTATAAATAAGATAGATTTAAGGGAAAGGAAATAATTAAGATAAAGAAAATAATTACATATGATAAGTTGATCATAGGCTCATAAGAGCTGGCATTATAGTGTATGAAGGATTTGGGAAAGGGATATTTGTAAAAAAACTAGAATAACAAGATTTACAATTGGATAAAAAGTCATTAGTTATTATCTCCAAAAGTTTCAATATTATAAACTTATCAATAATTAAATTTATGTGATAACATTACATATAGTTTAACCATTGTACAAAGTTGTGATAGGAAGAAAAAAATATTAATGAACCACACCATACATTATGGATAAATTGGCATAGATATCTCAAAATCAACTTAAAGGATCTCCTTATATTTTCCCTCTTCATGTGATTCCATGTCCCTCTTATGGGAGAAGGTCTTCTTTTGAGAGGGGGACGACGGATGGGGGGAACAATAACAAAGTTTAGGTAATAATAAAGTTTAGGTGTGAACTATCCTAGTTTGCGAACAAAACGAAATATTGGACAATGAAATTTTATTATAGTTTTAAAGATACTAGCTAGATTCATCTTAACTCCAAGTCTACCAAGCATCTAGAGAGATCAAATCCCTTAAAATGTGAACCTCTTTTAGAATGAAATTAAACTTTATCCTTCTTGACAATTGATAAATACAAAGTTAAAATAAATTTAAGTTGGTTTTCAAAAAATTAAGATAATTAAAATTTTAAAAAGATTAAATAACTAAAATGAAACTTTATTTTACTAAAAGATATAATTCTTAAAAAAAAATAAAAAAATACCATCGGATTATCTCATGTTATGTTTCTTAAATTTCCTATCATTATATCTTTTAAAGGTCTTCCCTTTTGAATTCCATTCACAAATTTCCACGTTATTTGAATTTATTGATTAACACCGTCTATTTTTTAATTAAATAAGAATAAGTTAAATAGTAAATTAAATTAGTTTGTTTTTTATTTTTATTTTTATTTAATATTTTTTAATGCAAAATATAATTCCATTTCACTATAAAAAGTTTTATTTTTTAATTTAATATTTTTTTAATGCAAAACTATAATTCCATTTCACTAAAAAAAATTATTTTTTAAATATTATAATTTATTTTCAAGGAATTTAGGGGCGATGGGTGGGTAGGGATACTTATAAATCTTGAAGGAGAAACATAAATAAGTTCGTATGGGTAGGGATACTTATAAATCTTGAAGGAGGAACATAAATAAGTTCATATGGGGACTGTGGCAAAGAACGAACAATCTAGCCAGGATGTATGGTCTCCTCTCTAGCCTTCAATTAGCTAAAGAGAAAGACATCTCTTCCATTGTCATTCTAAGGGACTTTCTAATCATAATTCAACTCCTCCATTCGAGCTACCTCTCTAAGAACAATATGTTTTCTCTCCTCCTCTGACGAATCAATGGCATCCTCGAAACATTTTCTCATAAATCTTATTATCATATCCTCCATAAACAGAATAAAATAAGGAAGCTGATACACAAGCCAACAACGCATGTCAGCTGGAAGAAGGGCAATATGAGGTCAATGACTCCCTTAGTTGAATGGTTATTCCATAAATAGGTTAATACACGTTCCTAGTTCCTCCTTTGCCAATAGAAAAATGGATTGGAAAAAGGCAAAGTTTATAATATATTGCAAGGCATTTCTCATACCTTTGGGAATAAAGCAAGGTCTAAAATATATGGTGAGAGGCGATGGTATTCTTCCCATATCACCAAAGAAAGTTTGTTGGGTTAATCATTCAAAGCTATCCAGATGGTATTCTTTGCAAGCCTTGTCACATGAGGTGGCAAGCTGCCTATCCAAAGGCATGAGGTGCATTTACTTATGCCTTGTGTCTTAGATTATTTTTGGACCATGGTATTATCCCCTCTCAGGTTTCGTACCAAGTCAGATGGACTCTTCATGGCATAACCTCATGGATTTGGCATCGATAACATCTTCAGAAGCGTGGGAACCTTTGGAACCAAAGTTGACTTTCATGAATGCTAAGATCATGTTGAAGTCGCTGAATTGGACATGCGATTATATACATGGACACCCTGATGGCCAATGCTATATTCAGAAAATTTTCCAGTCTAGTTTTGCAATTTTCTCAATTGTCAAGCAATTTCCTCTTGGGTCACCCCTCCTTCAGTCTAGGACCGAATCTTATTCACTCGTAGCAAGTGTAAAATTCTCCTTTAACAACATAATTCACGAGCTCCAGTGGATTATGAATGCAGATGAGCTCTTAATCTCTCACAGGTCAGAATTTTGGGCAGTGCCAGTAAAAATCATTGTAATTTCTAAATTGGACAATTTGCACTCTCAGTATTCTTGCATGTTCAGGGGAATCGACTCAAAGAAAAATCAAAGCTTGAGGCAAAGTTTCCTGGCCAATTTATCAATTCTCCCAATTGCATCCAATTTCATGTGGAGTTCTAATCGACCCTCTAGCTGTTTTGTCGAGTTTTTTGGCTCTTTGAGTCTAGGTGTTCAGAGAAATTCAACGAGCAATCTCAAAACACCGCCTTTGAACATTCTAGACTACAATAGTTGCCACCATTTGCAAGTAACCAACAACGCAACAATGTCACCTATGCCTACACCCTCCCTTAGACTGGTACGAGGAAGTCACTGATCTCCTTCAACAAATTCTATTTCTGACTAAGAAAGTGCAGTGTCAGCAAGCCAAAATTAGTTAATTGGAGGATAAGATGGACTGGGTTCGCTACCAATTTTCTATTCTTTAGGCTCAGAGAAATAATTAAGACAATAGAAGTACAACCAACACTGCCCTTGATAGCCCCATGGACAAAATGTTCATAGATACTCGTCAGTAAGATATGATCACTCCTCATAAATGCATTTTGTTAAATGGTTAATATTGTAGAGTCTATAGTAGCAGGTTCCTGAGTTTTAGTTCTAGGTAGGAATGTAGCAAGTATTCGTCAGAAAATTTTGAGATAACTCTTCCCATCCTCCTAGAGGTTTTGTATCTTTGAACAAAATGTAAATTACGTGAGTTCCTTGTTGTGACTGGGCACATAATTAATAGAAAATTCTTCTTATTTTTGTCTCTCTCTCTCTCTCTCTCTCTATATATATATATATATATATATAGGTTTAACAAAGTTACCAATTTAATGACAACTATAACCTCAAAACGAAAACTCTAGCAAAAGAATATGAAAAAACAGCCCAAAAACAAAAAGAGTGTATCTTGGAACGAATACACACACACACACACACATGAGATAAAATATCACGTCTATGAAGAGCCTTAAAATTCCAACAAATTTCAATCATGTCGTTAAAGATAAAATATTGTGACTATAAAAAACCATAAACGTATAACTATTTTCAACCATAGCATTAAAGATAAAATATTATGACTCAAAAAAACCTTAAAATTTTGTCAAATTCTCAACCATAGAATTAAAACCAAATATCATGACTACAAAAGCCTTAAGTTTTCAACATATTTCAACCATAACACTATGGACAAATTATGACTTAAAAAAAATTGAAAAATTAACACATAAATCAAAGAATAATTATACCAAGAGTAATTTCTTTTTTAAAATGCTAAAAGTATAACTATTTTAAAATCTTAGTCTAAGACAACTTCACACATTGCAATGAAAATTTAAAAATTAACCATCAAATTGAGACGCAATGGAGGTGAATTCGACACATTGCAATGAAAACTTAAAAATTAACCATGAAATTGACACACGGTGAGGGTGGACTTGTTCCATTATAATGGAAACTTTGAAAACAACTATCAAATTGACACATAATGGTGTAGGTTTGCTAATTGAGGATCGATACATGTCCTTAAAGAAATAATAA
>APFE030306138.1:151254-173801 GCA_000404065.3 Pinus taeda
TTCATTTCTATTAATTCTCATTAATAATTAGTGTCATTTCATTTGATATTATTTTATGTAGGAAAAAACAAATTTTTGAAACATTTAAACTATAAATTATTAACATGAAAGAAATACCATATAAATTATTAACATGACAAAAATACCATGGATGGAAAGCACATTATAATGTGCTAGGCAGAAATTCAAAAGTAATCCCAAATTGAGTGCTCACGTTATACAAATTTAAATGGGAGAAAACCTACACTTGATTACGAAACCATTAAAATTATAATTAAGAACAAGTTATTTTATTTTTCTATTTTTAGAATTATACTTTTTTAAAGGAACATTGTGTAGAATTCAAGGGCATCACATATCTGGCCCATCTTACATCTATATCGAGTGCGTGGATGATCAGTGAAAGACTTGAATATAAGACCACCTATTTCTCTTGTATGAAAAATGCAATTCCCAAAACCCAAATGTACACCAAACCTTATTCTCTAAGATTGGTTGAAGGAAGGGGATGAATATATATCTGCATTGAGGGCCACTTCAAGATAATGATCTTAAGCATATCACAGGAAGCTTGAATAACTACTATTTGCTTGGGAGATGTAATCTGACTATGCTGGATGTCCATGGAGATTTTCCTGATTTTCCTGTGATTCCAACTTCTTGCTTTTCGAGCTGAAATGACTAATGCCCACCTTCAAGTCCTTGACTTGATTGCGATTCTCTGCATATGGTGGCTTGAGGTCCTATGGAATTGGTTTTTGAGCAGTCTCATTATTTATTTTGGATTCTCCCATAGGACAAGAAACTGCAAGATTAACCTGCTTATCAACAATACAATTATTTTCTCTTAGTATATTATTGAAAATGACTTCTCCAAGATACGGTAAAATTTTCTCCACCCTTTTTGTTATTGGGTCAGAGCCTTATTCTTGAGACTTCTTCTCTCCACCATCGAATGAATAATTATTGCAGAGTCCCCCATTATGACTGGATTCTTCATACGTCGTTGCCTTAATTTTCCAGTTCCCAAGAGGAGGCCATATGCTTCTGCTCTATTGTTGAATAATTCTCCTAGTCCCATTCATAAGTGATGGCATTTATTCCTCTTGGATAAAAAAGGAGACCACCGGCTCCAGCCTTGCCTAGGTTAGACTTAGAAGCCCCATCAAATAATAAACAAGGTCCTTTTAAATCTTCTGACCATGTTTTAAATTCCTATTTTTTAATTTTGATCTTCTAGTTCTTAGTGCTCATATGAGATTTGCTAATGTTTATTTTTTGTTACTTGCTCATCGCAAATTCAATCTAGGTTCTTTCCTCATGCTGAATGTGTTTGGCACCTATTGTTTTAGCTCCTTTGGAATTGATAATTTCGGTTGTTATGCTCTAGGTTTTGGCCAAGACTGTCCTGGTGCTTGGAGGACGATCTTTGAAGATCCTCTAATTTCTTGCTAACCAGACTTGCCAACACATAAATGAAGGAAAACTCATCCAATATATTTTAATTGTTTCTTTATTTTTACAAGTATATGGATACTTTTTTTCCAAGATGATGGAAGCTCATGCAGAGGCAAAGATTTCTGAGAACAAACCTCCATGGGTCTTACTAGTAATAGCCAATAGTCTCTAGCGAAAGAGCACTCCAAAAGAGATGTTGGATGCTTTCTTCACTCATCTCGCACATTGCACAATGAGAAGGGCCTTCATAACCTTTATTTTTAAGGTTATCAACAGTTAGTATTTTTCCTTTGAGGAGAGTCCATATGAACACTTTGATTTTTGGCAGGCTTTCAATTTTCCATGCATCCCTCCAGAGATCCCAATATCGATTTGCTTGCTGATGTATAGTGGCATATCCAGATTTGGTTGAGTAATCCCCTCCAACAGGATCCCATTTAGAGAATCTTTTGTGTCCTGGCCCAATGGTGGTGCACCCTTAAGATGTGAAATTAAAGTCCTCCATTGAGGAACCAAACATTGGGAGAGGTTGTGAATCCTCCAATCATCCCAATCTCCATCTCTCCAAAGAGAGATGTCTTCCAGAGTATCTATTCCTTTTGTTTTCATCCACCTTCTCAGATCATGCATATTTTCTTGAAAGGCTATAGGTTGCTTTCCCATTATTTTGTCCTCCCAAATTTTGGTAGGTTTACCATTCCCAGGGATCGTGGAGGAATTTTCTTTGATGAGGAAAGGGTCGTTTTAATTAGACTCCAGACCTAGAAGTAGTTCCTTATTGGGGAACCTTTATCATGTAAAATTATTCTATTATGGTTCATGAATTTTTATTCCACTAACTACTCTCTCCAAGTATAAATCTCCATGTTATTTTTGCTCCTATTGCCAAATTCATTATCACAGGAAGTCTTAGAGCCATACCGCCTTTCTCATATGGTTGTGTTACTTGATCCCATTTCACCAGGCCGAGCTTCTTTGTTTCTACTTTACCTCCTTGCCATAGGAAGCCCCCGATTACTAGTTTGATTTGTTTATGTATACTTGCTAGAGCTAGTATTGCTGCATAATGGTATATTGGGAGAGTTGTGAGTAAAAATTCGCTAGAGCTAGTATTGCTGCATAATGGTATATATGGGAGAGTTGGGAGAGCTTGTCGAAGCCCGCTTGAGCTTTGGAAAAATTCGCTTGGTCTTCCATTGACCAAGGGTGCAATCCAAGGTCCCATAATGCAGGATTTTATTATATCTATTGCCTTTTTAGAGAATCCAAATTTCTGTAGAACATATGAAAGGAAGCCCAGATTGACCCTGTCAAAAGTATTTACCATGTCAAGCTTGACAATAATTCCTTTTTCCTTTTTCAGAAGGCTAGAGTGCAATACTTTCTGTACTATTAGAATATTGTCAAGAATTTGTCTCCTTGGGACAAATACCCCTTGGTTTTCTAAGATTATTACTGGAAGCACTACTTTTACTTTATTTGCGAGAATCTTTGTAATGATTTTGTAGGAGGAGTTACACAGAGAAATAGGCATGAACCTGTTAAATGTATTTGCATTCGACTCTTTTGGAACTAGGGCGAGAAAGGAGGAATTTGTGAATCCTCCTACCTTATATTTCCCAAAAACATTTCTGATCATTCTTATCAGATCTTTTTTGATGATGCTCTAGTTATTTTTATAGAAAGAGTCTGGAAACCCATCAGGGTCTGGGGCCTTATCTAGATGTAAATCCCAAACAACAACAACAACTTCCTTTTCTTCTACTTCTTTGTTGAATTCATTGTTTTCTCCATCGTTGATTTTTTTTGGGATGTGTTGTAGAAATTCTTCATACTCATTATTTGTTGTTGAGGATGATAACATATTTTTGTAATATCTAAAAGCCTCCTTTATTTCCTCTTTCCCTCTCACTTCTTCACCTTCATTATCCTTAATGTTGTCTATTTGATTTTGAATTCACCATATCCTAGCAATATTATGGAAGAAAGTTGTATTCTTGTCTCTTGTTTTAAACCATAGACTTCGTGATTTTAATTGCCACTCCTCTTCTTCCATTCTATTTTGCCTATACAATTCCCAATATGCTTGTTTTTCTTGCCATAAACTCTCCTGCGTTTCCTCTTGCTGCTCTTTTTCCTCTTGAATTCTCTCAATTTTTTTTGTTATTTTTTTGTGCTTCTAATTGTTTGTTCTTTACCCATTGTTTCAACTCTTTCCTCGGGGATCTAAGTTTAGGTTCCCAGACATAGCTTGGGGAGCCAATAATTTGATTTGCTCATACCTCTGCAATAATATTTTTGACTTCTTCATTGTGGTTCCAAGTGGAACTGAATCTGAAAGGGACTGGACCAAGGTTCCCCAACATCCCTAGTGAAAGCACCACCAGTTTGTGATTCGATGCTATGTTGTGGATGATTTTTTATTTTATCTCACTGAAGGAGGTGGAAATTTTGTCTTGAAGTAGAAATTTGTCCAGCCTTTCCTTTATATTATTTTTACCAATTCTATTTTTTCTCAATGTATACTTCCCATTGCCAGGTGGCATGTCCATTAAATTGCATGTTTCCATAATTGATTCTACCATTTCCCTTGATTGATCAACATGATATTCCCCCCCAAACTTCTCCTCTGCGTTCAATACCAAGTTGAGATCTCCTCCTAAAATTATGCCGTTGTTTTGAACCTGCAAAAGATAAATTTTTAGAGTGATCCAACATGCTTCCTTATCTCTATAGTGGTTAGAGGCATAAATATTAATAATGCAATATATCTCTTTTGACTTTTTATTTTTCAAGTCTGTTTTTATCCAGTGCAACTCTTTTTTTTCTCGAATCAACTTCCAATTCTCTATTTTTCATAATGTACAAATTCCTCCTAAAGCTCCGATTGTTGGAATTGATCTTCCTTGATAGTTTTTTATTTTTGGGTCATTATTTCCATTTCCTTTTTATTTATCTTTGTCTCTTGGATCATAAAAATATCAGGTTTCTCTGATGCTATTAAGTCTTTCATTGCCTTAAATTTTGGCATACTTCCCATTCCTCTGCAATTCCAAGAGACTATATTCATTATCACTTTGTGTTGTGGGTAGAGGGACCTGTTATCACCCCAAGAAACTCTCCTAGGTTGTATCTCGGAAATGCTCGGGAACATTACAACGAACTCAACAAAAATGTTGGAAATGGATGAATGGAAGGAATGATGCTTGTCCAAGCCAGATAACCACTTCTACTATGATTAACTCCAGACATGGGTGAACACCCCTAGACTACAAGGCTTTAGACCACCAATCACTCACAACTTGAGGATTGGGTGAATACGGAGAATACTGACCACACCAGTAGATGCATAGGGCCCTGCGATGGCCGGTTGCAACCAGTAAAGAGGTCTGCAAATCTATTTCCTAATGCACAGATAGGATGACAGCTCTCTGGCACTAAGTAAACAGAAACTTACATAACACTTTCAATGATACACACTAGACTTAACACAGAGGTGGGATGGCAACTCCTCTAATGCTAAATATCAAGAGCACATGAACAAATGCATAATAGGCACAACCTAGAACATAGTAGAAATGGAAAGTGAGCAATTAACAACAAAAGAATCTTGTATCAGCTGAAAATGAAGACCATACGCTGCAAGAACCAAAGTAGTTACAGTCTCCAAGAGTTGAACCTCACATCAAAACTACAACCATCAACCATCATCCCTGATTACATTGTGTTTTTGGGTATATATAGAGTTTCATTACAAATATATTCTGTTGTTCTATGCGTGGAGGGGTCATAATGGACCACCAACCGCTTTAACTGTCTGATGGAGTGTTTAGTGTAGTCTGCCTGCTTTGGTGAACGGACTTGATCTTCTCTGATATTCTATTGTCCTTCTCGGGCAAGTGGAGTGTCGTGGAGGACAAAATTCCATGACTGTTAAATGCGTCCACCTTCTCGGACTCTGTCCTTTTTTCCTCTACCATACTGTTCGTGGAGCGAAGTTGTTGAGGAGGAAATGCACCTGGTACTGGAAATTGACTACCTTCGTCCTTTCAGGAGCATAGAATGGTTACAATACGTGGATTGTACAGTGGGCAGAGTGGTCGGATGGCGGAGCAATATCGGTCGTTGGATAGGATGGATAAACGACGGAGATGAGTCAACCGGGAGATCGGAGGAGGCGGGACGATCACAGGGCATTGGATCTCGGATGGGAAGATCCAACGATGATTGGGTGGAGGACATGCACGAAGGTTAACGAGTGGGGATGACGGTCGAGCGGTAAGCGGTATTGCCCGCACCGCTTTTCGGAGGCAAGTGGTAAACGTACAAAGTCGAGCGATCACATCCATCTGGCGACGCGTGGCAGATGGGACATGATGAAAACCACGTTCCCCGCAGGTTAATGCGCGGGCAGTTCGCAGGATCGGGAGGAGCGACTGCCGTCCGATCGCAGGGGAGGATGATCAGATGGTGGGGAATGGTTGCGCGAGTTTCTGCGATGGGAGCCATTAGATCAAGGTAGTGGAGATCAACGACTGAGGTTACAGGGCGTCTTTATTAAGGCAAGTGGGCATGCGAGCGCGGGTTAAGCGCCCGGGGCTTAAGGAAAAGGGGCTTATGCAGGGTTACAGAAGTAAAATGAAAATCGCAGGAGCATGAGAATATAGGCGGAGTAAGGGGAAAACAGAGGCATCGAGGTGAAAGGGAGTAAGCGAGGTGAAGGAGAAGGAGGACGATAATCGGTGCAGATCTATCCTGAGCCAAAAAACAAGGACCGAACTTACTTTCACTTTTGAAAATTAGCAACATGTAGCAGAGCTAACACTAGCTCCTTCTAGGGATGAGATCCTCCCTGTGACGTCTCAAGAACTGCAGACCAATGCCTTCATACAAAACAAGCTTAAAAAACATTTGCCTATTATTCCATTGGGCATGGAGTCTAATTAAGTCTACGCTAAAACCTGTAAAAGAAAATGCTTACAATCATTAAGGCTCGAAAACCTTAAACAACATAAATATTCAAAAACTGGCCATCTGCAGGACCATCAAAACTGTTTCTCTGCCTCTCGGCCCGTTCATCATAGATCTGCAAAATTGGATTGATTTGATCCTATACCTCAAAAATTTTAGGGCATTTGAGCTTATCTGGTAGATATGGATCAAATTTCATCCCCTTTCTGTATACTCTCATCCTCGGATGTTCTTCATGGGAGCCTTTGTAAACATGATGAATAACAATGGTAGCTGTGTACTTGTCTGTGTCATCTGTGGCCTGCACAATTAATATGAATGGCAAACCAATGTATTCTTGTGTGGAGGACACAAAGACCTCATTTGCTCCTTCATATTTTTTAGAATAGTCCACATCTAAGGAGGAGTCCCAAGACTGTGCACCCTCTTCCTCTGTCATCTGGCAAGCTGCCTTTTCAATCTGTGTGGAGGCCACCTGAGCAGGCATCAGAATATCAAGACTGATATTATCAGTATCAACCTTGAGCATTGAGTTATGACTTGCCTCTATGCCTAGGAGGCAGCTGTAGGGGATTGTCTCTTGAACAGACAAAGAAAAATAAGATGATGGGGAGCATTCTTCTCCCTTTTTGATCACGGGGCTGGGGACAAAAGCAGGTTGGCTAATTTGCAGATCTGCATAGTCATTAGAAGATGGGATGACTTTAGGCTCAGCTTCTTTGAGGATGGTGGGACCTACTGCTATTTGCTTTTGTTGATAAGCTTGTTGTTCTGCAGGTACAACAAACTCAGTTCAATGCCTTTAGATAATGACCTTTCATAGGCAGCTCTAGTTAAGAAGGGGGCATTGCTCTTATCTTCCAAACCATGGACCTCCTCCTCTTCTTCAAATTGCTCTCCTTCTATGACTATATTATGAAAAAGGGTTTTCACCCTTTGATCTTCGTTTGTATCTCTACTTCTTTGCAAAACCTGCAACTGCTTCTGTGCACCTCTATATGGATTTGAAATTGGAAGAGCAAAGGCACAAGGAGCTCCTGTTTCCTCAGAATACTGCTCAACCTTTAATTTGGAAACTCTAGAGGCTAAAGATTCTATCAACTTGGCCAATAGATCAATCTTAGGATCTGAGGATGATAAGGACTCACCCCTATATCTTCTCCTTTCAGGATCTCCTTCGAGTCTCTCTGCAACTATGATGTTTGATTCTACTTCAAAGGCTGCATCTTGCATATCAGCCAAAGAAGTACATCTTCTTTCTTTTAACAACAGGCAGAACTGAGAATCGAAGGCACTGGCATAAGTAAACATAGCAGAAGTAGGGGTAGGTTTGACTTCAGCTAGTATTCTGCTATACATATGGTTGAATTTGATGTTGAAATCAGACAACAACTCACCATCTTCCCTCTGCAAGTTCCCAAATTTAGTATGATAATAGATCAGATCTCTCTTATCCCCCAGATACTTTAGGAACACATCATCTAAAGCCTCATTGTCTGCTATAGACCTAGGGGGTAATTCTCTGAACCATTTTCTAGCCTCCCCATCTAGGCTTTGGACAAAAACCCTCATCCACACATCCTCTTCATTGATATCCAGGTTGTCAGCATAGCTATAAAAAGATTCAAGGTGCTCTTCGGCTGTTACTCCTTCTTTACTAGTAAACATAGGCATATTTTCCTGATAATCTCCTACAAGCATGGCATTCAAAGGGATAGGCAAGACCAAGGGTCCATACCTAGCAGCAACGATTCTTTCTATCTTTGTAGGAGCTTGCTGACCTGCCATGACTGAGGTAGGTGGAAGGATACTGGTAGACTGAGTAATATGGACCATTGAAATGAATAACAGAGACAAAGGAATATGATGGACAATTTTGGATACTTTCTTTGGACTGAGATCCAAAAGGGAAATGAACGAACAAGAGCTGTATGAATCTCTGAAGGTATTTCTACACTAGCAGAGATACATGGGGCTTTTTAGGCTTACCTGATCCTGATGCTCCTTTTTGCAAAGTTTTCTTCTGCTTGAAAATCTTCTTAGGATCGGGCACTGGTTCAGCTGGTGATTTCTGAGGATTTCTCTAGGTATGGCACACGAACTGAGCCAGGACTATAATGTGGAGTCGCTAGATAGATGATTGCAACCAGAAATGTGTCCAGACATTGTCTATCATCAAAATCTGGAACTGTGTCATTCTCCCAGGGAAGCTGAGCTTCAATCTTCTTTCCCTGGCAACGACGCCATTTAATGTTATCACCCCAAGAAACTCTCCTAGGTTGTATCTCGAAGATGCTTGGGAACATTACAAAGAACTCAACAAAAATGTTGGAAATGGATGAATGGAAGGAATGATGCTTGTCCAAGCCAGATAACCACTTCTACTATGCTTAACTCCAAACATGGGTGAACACCCCCAAACTACAAGGCTTTAGACCACCAATTACTCACAGCTTGAGGATTGGGTGAATACTGAGAATACTGACCACACCAGCAGATGCACAGGGCCCTGTGATGGCCGGCTGCAACCAGTAAAGAGGTCTGCAAATCTATTTCCTAATGCACAGACAGGATGACAGCTCTTTGGCACTAAGTAAACAGAAACCTGCATAACACTTTCGATGATACATACTAGACTTCGACACAGAGGTGGGATGACAACCCCTCTAATGCTAAATATCAAGAGCACATGAACAAATGCATAATAGGCACAACCTAGAATAGAGTAGAAATGGAAAGTGAACAATTAACAACAAAAGAAGCTTGTATTAGCTGAAAATGAAGACCAGACGCTGCAAGTATCAAATTAGTTACAGTCTCCAGGAGTTGAACCTCACATCAAAACTACAACCATCAACCATCATCCCTGATTACATTGTGTTTTTGGGTATATATAGAGTTTCATTACAAAGATATTCTGTTGTTCTATGCGTGGAGGGGTCATAATGGACCACCAATCACTTTAACTGTCTGATGGAGTGTTAAGTGTAGTCCACCTGCTTTGGTGAACGAACTTGATCTTCTCTGATATTCTGTTGTCCTTCTCGGGCAGGTGGAGTGTTGTGGAGGACAAAATCCCATGACTGTAAAATGCGTCCACCTGCTCGGACTCTGTCCTTTTTTCCTCGGCCATACTGTTCGTGGAGAGAAGTTGTTGAGGAGGAAATGCACCTGGTACCAGAAATTGACTACCTTCGTCCTTTCGAGAGCTTAGAATGGTTACAGTACGTGGATTATACAGTGGGTAGAGTGGTTGGATGGCGGAGCAATATCGGTCGTTGGATAGGACGAATAAACGGCGGAGATGAGTCAACTGGGATATTGGAGGAGGCGGGACGATCACAGGGCGTTGGATCTCGGATGGGAAGATCCAACGGTGATTAGGTGGAGGACATGCACGAAGGTTAAGGAGCGGGGACAATGGTCGGGCAGTAAGTAGTATTACCCGCACCGCTTTTCGGAGGCGAGTGGTAAACATACAAAGGCGAGCGATCACATCCATTGAGAGATGCGTGGCAGATGGGACGTGCCGAAAACCACGTTCCCCGCAGGTTAATGTACAGGCAGTTCGCGGGATCGGGAGGAGCGACTACCGTTCGATCGTGGGGGAAGATGATTGGACGGTGGGGAATGGTTGTGCGAGTTTCTGCGATGGGAGCCGTTAGATCAAGGTAGCGGAGATCAACGACTGGGGTTAGAGGGTAGCTTTATTAAGGCGAGTGGGCATGCAGGCGCAGGTTAAGCGCCCGGGGCTTAAGGAAAAGGGGCTTATGCAGGGTTACAAAAGTAAAATGGAGACCGCAGGAGCATGAGAATACAGGCGAAGTGAAGGGGAAAACAGAGGCAATGGGGTGAAAGGGAGTAAGCGAGGTGAAGGAGAAGGAGGACGATAATCAGTGCAGATCTCTCCTTAGCCAAAAAACAAGGACCAAACTTACTTTCACTCTTTGAAGACACGTCAATAAAAAGATTAATATACTGTAACCTCTGGGGGTTACAATATATTAATCTTTTTATTTTATTTTATTTTAGGAGGAAAAGTGAAGTGTATGGCTGGGCGATAGATCAACAAACCATTCTTCAGATTTCTCAACCCCTGGGCTTCATGGGCTTCGCCTCCTAGGATAAATTCAAGTACTTAGGCCCACCTTTAACTCTGGGAACCAGCAAGGCCCCCCATTGGCTGGAAATTATCAACAAAATTAAGGCAAAAATGATTTCTTGGGATGGTGAGTGGCTTACCATAGCCGGGAAGATTATCCCTGTAAAATATATTCTCTTGTCCCTTCCAATTTTACCAGGCTTTGTTTCTTTTGGCCCCAAAAATGATGATCGAGCAACTTTCTAAGCTGATTCAAAATTTCCTGTGGCAAGGAGGAAAGGGGAATAAAAAAAAAAAATCATCTAGTAAGCTGGGACATTATGAAAAGGCCATTATCAAAAGGTGGTCTTCATGTAAGAGACCCTGAGTTAGCCAACCTGGATTTGGGAGGAAAGATTCTTTGGAAAATATTCTCAAATCACTGACATCCTGTAAGCCAAGTACTCATTAAAAAGTATTTGTGCGAGCTCTCAATAAACAATATGGATGAAGGAGCTTCATGTAAAGGAACCACTCTATGGAAGCTTTGCAACTGAGGCTAGGAATTTTTTAAAGATCACTTGTACAGAATCCCTGGAAATGGGAAAAGAATCAGGTTGTGGGAAGATACGATCATGGGCTTCCAACCCCTTAAATTCAGCCCTGAATTCGCAGGTCTACGTGACTGGCTCAATCAACATGGCATCCACAAGCTGGCAGATATTTCTTCATGGGACTCTGGTGGGAATTGGATCGCCTGGGCTTTCCACCGCCTCCCAAACATGCTGCATCCTCAACATTGCTTCTTCCTTGCTGCAATCTCGGGAATGGCTCCTGTGCACCTCCACTCAAGGCACAATTGGGGCTTGGGGAAGACCAATGCTTACACAACATCACAAGGTTTCGCAGCTCTCAAAGAATAACACCCGTAGATCCACTTTCCTTCGCTGTGGGAACACGTCTGAGACCTCTATCGTCTCCCAAAGATCAATTTCTTCTATTGGGTTCCCATGCACAGAAGGGTCCTGACAGGAGACAACTTAACGAAATGTGGTATTATCGGGCCCTCTCTGCTGCTCGGCTCAGGAAACACTTGATCATCTGTTTATTGACTGCCCCTTCACTCAAGAAGTATGGACGCATGCTATGCATAAGCTCAATGGTCAAACCCCAATGCAACTCACAATAGTTAATTTATTCGCCTCTTGGAAAGTCCGATCCCCTCTCGCGTTGAAGAGAAAATCCACGTGGGCCAAAATCTGGTATGCGATACCAAAATTCATTTGCTAGGAAATGTGGTTAGCATGGAATGAAGCCACTTTCAAAAATAGTCTGCGCTCTCCCACTACAGTGGCTGCCAAAGCCAAATCATTGCTGCTGGAAATTATGGAGATTCGGCCTCATAAGCCAGGCAACGCGCTCCTCCCTTAAGAGATCAGTTGGCTTGGTGTGGCTCTGAGGCAAGCCAACAATAAAAAGAACCCCTCTCGGCCTTGCTCCAACCTAGAGTGGTGGCTCCGGACCCTTGAACTGGATTTTCAAAATTGGTGGAAGAAGCAGGGCAAAGTCACGATTTTCTTCAACGAAGCTACCAAAGGAAACCCAGGGATATAAGGAGCAGGGGGTGTAATCTACTCCACGGACAAGCACAACAAAGACAATTTCAATTAGGGCCTAGGCCAAAGTACTAACAATCAGGCAGAAATCTTAGGACTGCTCAAAGCTTTCCAGCTTGCTTAGGGGAACGAAGGAAAAAACATTCAAGTCTTTGGGGATTCAGAAATCCTGATAAAAATCTTAAACAAAGGTGATTATCTCAACAATCCAATGCTCAAAAAGACCCTACAGAGACTCAAGAAAGTGTTGTATAATTTCACCACGAGTTCTTTCTGTCACATCCTTCGAAATCTAAACAAGTAAGCAGGCATAAGGGCAAACATGGCCTGCCTCTTAGCCCAAGGAGAACTCTCAAAGAATGATGAAGCACCTGTTTGGTACCCTATTCCATAAGAGAGAAGTTTCCCAGCTATGCAAGAAAAGGACAATGGCAGCAATGTTCTCTTTGTTATGCTCTCCATATGACAATGTATCTGTCTCCATGTTTTTTCGAAACAAACTTCGTAGGTTGCATACAAATGATCTCATCACTTCTTAACTTTGATTATTGCTTGGTCTTTGTTATGACTATGTTAGAACATTACAAACAACACTTCATACCCTGCTCGCCCCAGTCAACATGGCCATTTCTCGTCCTCGCTTAAGGTATTTTATATGCATTCAACAAACAAACAAGTTTATAAAACAACGACTCAAGTTAAATATATCCATGAAGGTAGACGAGAACAGAGATGAAAGCATTGAAGGTCATTCACCTACCATTGAGAAACACAAATGGATCATAAGATTGTTCTTCTTTTTTGATGCTCCTATGCTTCGTCTCTATGGTATCCTCTACAACAACAACTAATGCGGAAGATGGTTTTTATGACGACCATATGTATCATCGCATGGCTAATGGATCAACTCCGGATCCTGAAGATTTTGTGTCGAATGGACACAATCTGTTGAAGAAAAATGTAAGAGGGGTTGATTAGACTCCGGCCCAACCTTTTATCTGTAAATAAAAATTAACCGTTCCTGTTAAAAAAAGGAGTCTTAAATTCCAACTATTTTCAACCACGACGTTAAAGATAAAGTACCCATAATTATTTTCAACCATAGCACGAAACATAAAATATCATGACTCAAAAAACCTTAAATTTTTGACAAATTTTCAACCATGGAATTAAAACCAAATATCACGACTACAAAAACCATAAGTTTTCAATATATTTAAACTATGACATTATGGAAAAAGTATATGACTAAAAAAAACTTTAAAGATGAACACTTGAATGAAAGAGTCATTATACTAAGAGTAATTTCTTTTTTAAATGCTAAAAGTATAGCTATTTTAAAATCTTAACCTAAGACAACTTGACAAATTGTAATGAAAATTTAAAAATTAACCATCAAATTGACACACAGTGTAGCAAACTCGACCTATTATTTAAAAAACAAAATTAACTCATAAAAGATGATTAAAAAACATTAAATGAAAAAAAAATCCTAAAAAAATTAAATTTAAAGAAAAAAATTAACACCAAAAACACAAATAAATAAAAACAAATTGGATAATTAAAAAACAAACAAATTAAATACACATTAAAAACAATTTAAAAAAATTAATTTTATTTATTTATTTAGATCATAATAAATTTTACATAAAAAACAAAATAAAAATTTATATTTAAAGAAAATATTAAAACATTAAAAAAATCATTAAAAGCAATTAAAAAATAATAATAAACAAACAAACTTATAACCAAGTTAAGAAAAATGGTTAAAAAAAGCTTTCCCAAAAAAAAACTTTAAAAATGGAAAAAAAATTGACATTCCTTTTTCTCTTCTTCTTTTTCTTTTTTCTTTTCTTCTTCTTCTTTTTTTTTTTCTTCTTTCTTCTTCTTATATATATATATATATAGGACAATTGGTAACTGTTGAGAGTTATCCTGAACATACCCAGGATCAAATCTAACTCGCTGCCACTATAAAATTGACTTTCCTTGGCCCGTGTCGGGTCCTGCCACCTAGGGGCTGACTGAGGGGCATCGACCCCAGCTGGCGGAGGCCCGATTCGATTCCTAGAATACACCTCTGGCTGGGCGACAACTAAGGGTTGTCTATTAATTTATTATTATTATTTTAATGTTTTTTGTTTCTTTCTTTTTAATGTCTATTTTTTTTAATATCTTTTTTTATATAATTTTATTGTTTTTTAGTGGTATGTTTTAATTTATTTATTTCGTTATTTTTACTTATAAAATTATGTGAATCATTTTTATTGAAACAAAATTCAAATGATATTATCTTTGGATATAAAAATCATAAAAATTTCATAAAATTTCTATTTCTCCAATTTTGCTTATTCAAATTATTGATAGAAATCGTGTATGATATATGTTGAAGGTAGAGTATATTGTAATCTATTTTGGTAAAAATATTTTGACTTTTAATTAATTTGCAAATTTTTAGAAACTATTTCCAAAGTTCATTAAAGTTTTGGTAAAATTAAATATTAAACTTATTTTTTTAGAAATTGAAAATTAGTTTTTGAGTTTCTAATTTTTTTATTGGTGGATGACTAATTTTGTGTGGTTTAAAATCAGATTTTCATAACTAAAATTTGTTAAAAAAAAAAAAAACCTCTAATTGCTAAGTGTCCTCGTAAATTAATTATTGATTTTTTTTCTTTCTCAAATTTATAGATTTTTTCATAATTAATATTTTCTTTTCCACAAAAAGACAGTTGTCATTATGTTTTGGGTTTTTATTAACCATGGAAGCTGGCTGGTTTAAAAAACAAAAACCAACAATGTTGCAGTGATATTTCTCTTTCTTATTTTCTTCATATTTTTCCATTGCCGATTTTTATTATTGAATAGACTTGGTTCAATCATTTTCCTCAATATATGATATATGTTCACAATTCAATTTTAAATCATGACGTAATATATAAAATGAAATTTAAGTCAACATTACAATAAATAATATTTTCTCTTTTGTCTTTACAATTTTGATCATAACTTAAAACTAGCAATTGCCCCTAAAGGTGCAAAGGTACACAAAAGGAAATGAAGGTTTGGGAAGATCATCTAGAAAAAATAAACCACTAAATTAAGGAACTCTTATTTCTAATAGGGTAAATATTATGTAAAGATCGATCTTCGTCGAGGTCCTAAAGCCCACCGACTCATTCCCCACGCTGCACAATGGATCCCCCTGTGAGATTCCATTAGCCTAGTTGACACTACTTCAAGAATGAGTTTAATGTTCTTGTTACAAGAAAAGCACAAAATCTATTGGATTACGAAGAGCAGCCTTCTACTTCAGTGGTTGTTTACTTCTTGATGGGAATTTTCCATTGCGGCATTTGGTTGTCCCCGGAGTAAGATGATTGACGGAAAAGTACGCATATAAATAACTAAATGACCACATAATTTGTACAATTCCTTATTTAATTCTTTGAGTGTTGAGGAAATTGTTGGTTTTTTTGTTGCCATGTAGAGCAGGGCAAATTGTGAAGACAAAATGGATTAGTTTTGCGAGACCACAAAGATTTGTTGTTATCTTGACAACTATTAGAAATTTAGAGACATTAATGTTATTGACAATGCTTCAATCTCCATTGGTCCTTCACAATCATTAACGTTGAAATGTTTAAGGTCGGTTAGAACACAATCTGGATAGGATATTTTATTTATTTGTATCCTCTTCAACTCAAGTGTTTTGAGTCCAAGCATGGAAGAGAACTTCAATCTACGCACCTTTCAAACCTGTTAACACCTAGTTTCTTCCTTCAATCTTGTCCACACTGGTAAATGGCACTTCATCTAGCAAATGATATCATTTTAAAGATTGTTTGATCTTGTGAACACCACTCGCATATACTCTATTCAAGTATAATGCATTATCAACATTGTCCATTGTTTTGACTGTCCAACAAAGTTAGGTAAACATTTCAAATTGAAGTAGTCATAATAAAAATTCCTTTAGTCTAGTTAGGTCACTGAAACAAAACATGGCAACATTTCCAACAAATTCAAGAAAGTTGGAAGCTTTCTCAAAGTCAAGTACTTGGAGAAGTTAATATGTTGCAGGTTTTTTATGTTTTCCAATGAACTTGGCAATGATATCACAATATTTGAAGCCTAAAGTTTCTCGAAAAGTAGATATGAAATATTTCTTTTAGCAATATTAAGATTTAAACCTCCTATGTCAAAAGAAATACCAACCAAGTTCCTCAATAGCGGAGATGCTTACAATTATTTAATTATAATTAAATAAATTAGTTAGGCCGATAGGCCTCCCTCTGAAAGGGACTTTCGTCGTCCTTTTGATTCTCACGCTGACACCTGGCGGACTGGGCAATTTGCTTAGTATTTGTTCAGGCTTGATTCTCATGCTGACACCTGGCGGAGTGGGCAACTTTTTTCGTATTTGTTCAGGGAAACGAAGTTTACGGGCTGCGTTGCATGCATGCCGGCTGGTTTCGTGCTTAGCGCCATCACATGGCACACCATGCGGGTTCTGTCATTAATTCTCTTCCTGGCAGGACATCCGGTCACAGCTTTTCCCCTTGGTTCGCCCGCCCAGGTCGACGGTAAGAAGCCTTTGCTGCGATCTGACGGTGGATTAGATTCTAGGCACTTTACCCTACTCCAGTTAGCTTGGGATAAGACCTCTTTCACCGAGCAGTCTCTCCAGTAAACGTGCTTTGATGTTGATTCCCCGTAAGCAGTCTCGTTTGGTTTGCCAACAGAGCTGAGATGCACCAGACTATGTATTCTCAGCTCCTCGCTCTCGCAGCAGATAATCCCACACCAGGTAACCTTAGAGTTTCGTTTTTTTGTTCTTTCTACCCCAGAACGATGCTCCGTTTATTTGTCTATGTTTTCCGCATGAATTATTGTTTAAACATTTTCCAGATGCGCTAATCGTTTTCTCTGTGTGTATATGCCTTGTAGGTAGAAGGATTACTGTTCCAGGTTCCTAGGTACACTTGGTGGTGAAGTGCTCTTTCTACAACAGTCTCTCTGCACCAGACTATGCATTCTCAGCTCCTCACTCTGGTAGCGGATAATCCCACACCAGGTAACCTTAGAGTTTTGTTTTTTTTGTTCTTGCTACCCCCGGAACGATGTTCCGTTTATTTGTCTATGTTTTTCGCATGAATTATTGTTTAAACGTTTTCCAGATGCGCTAATCATTTTCTCTGTATGTATATGCCTTGTAGGTAGAAGGATTACTGTACCAGGTTGAATGCCCAGGTTTTCTGAGAGGATTATGACACTTGGAGCATTCTCATAAAAGCATTTTTGAGGAAGACAACCTCAACCAAGAGTAGTTTTCTGTTGTTGCTGGTCTTTATGAATGAAGGGACAAAATAGCTCATGAGAAATGCACCCATATGTTATGAAATTTCCCATAAGCTCCATAATGAAGAACAGAGTATTCTCGAAATGAAGACACCAGTAAATGCAGGGAATGGGTCTAATAGTTTCAGGCTGAAGGTTGCAAATAGTGATCTTGATACATGGAGTTCAAAATAGACATTTTTTGTTGCAATGTAAATCTAAGTTTTTAAATGCCCCTTTAAATGCCTTGATTTGGTCAAATGTGAGCTTATGATAGTTTCAAAACATAGTACCTGAAAATCCAGCAAACGAGAAAATTGTTTATCAATTAGTTGGAGGCTTGAAATCAACAGGATTGTGTGTTTGGTAGCAGAGATTTTGTGGCAGAATTGAATCCTAGAAGTGCAGTTTGGTGCAATTTTTCAGAGAAATGATGTTTGACAAGATATTCTATATTTTTTTTTTATGCAAGGTTTTTGGGATCTGAGGCTGTCAGATAATGATATCCATAAGGTACAAATTTCATCTAATCTTCAAACTTAGCAGGGTCCAGTGCCGTACTCATTGAGTATTTTGTGTTATGTTTGGAAACTTTAGCAAGTACAGGGTTAAAGAACACATAGCACTCAAAGGAAGTTGAGCATATCTTGGTATTCGAATCGACAATGAGATAGGCAAGAGATAAATAGCAAATCATACCCCAAGCTTTCAGGAGCATAATCACTAGCTTCAGCACCAAAGGACAAGTTGAAACAATGTCAACCAAATCCCATATTTGCAGGCACTTCTCAGCAGTTAGAAGATAAGAACATTGAACACTCGGTAGTTGAATTTTTCTTCCAGAGATGTTGGTTCAAGCCTAAAGGATGTGAAGACAATCTGAAGCATCTTGATGGCATCATTCTCATTTGCAGGCCCACTCAAGATGTATTCAATATAAGTAAATTTCGACATCAAAATATGGATCAGTTTACTGGAGTCTTTGTAAGGCCACTAGAAGTTTGCAATGATGTTACAAGGAACATGCTCCAAGAAGAAATTAAATTCCTAGTGGATGGTACAGCTGAAGACAACAAGGAACATTCTCTAATGAAACTAAGCTTCCACACTCCAAACTCCAATACCATGTTTGCTGAGGACATTGCTATCCTTACACCTGGAATTGTTGCTAAAAGGAGGAGAGGTAATTCTGTTATTTGTATCTTGCCTCAACCATTTAATGAATTTACTAGGGTTCTTGCAATGTGTGGTAATGTGGAGATTCAACTAAATAAAAATGTAACAGTAGCACATCAAGAAGGATTGCAGACGAAAAATTCCCTTCAGAAAAAAGGTAATAAAGAATATTATCAAATATCATCTGCAGCTGGAATTTAGTCCCCCAATGCATCGTATTATGTTGCACATGAGATATACATTTCTCGATTCAGTTCAGGAATCTCGGGGAAGATGTCAGGAAGGAAAAGTGAGTGGATTGATGCTCCCGTGAACCATGCTAGAGACTAGCCAATTGCTCTTTGTTCCATGGAAAACAAGGTTTAGGAGCATGTGAGAGGACTGTTAGAACATCATATAAAAGAAGCTTTCCTTCCATGCTACTCCACACAATGGATCAGTGCCAAAGAACCAGAGCAGGGGAAGTAATGGTTAAATGAGAATCCTTATCTGATAAAGTTTGAAATGAAAAATTCCTTCAATTAAGTAGGACCTGGAACATGCAAAGGAAGCAATTTTTAGGCATGGAGTACGTGGCCTAGTGAATGATCCATACAATGAGTTAGATCACCAACATCCTTCTAAACAAATGTAAATTAAGCATTTCAGGGAGATGCTTACAAAGGTGAGGTGCCTTGCCTAATACCATGATTACCATGTCTGGTTTGTTGCTCACCAAAAATAGTTACAAGATTGGCATGGTGATGCTCCCAGTCTCCATGATATTAATGGCAATTCACATTTTATCAATACGCGTACTAAAGGAATTATAGTTCATGGAACTCGGGATCCTGTGGCTGGCTCGTTTGACGTAGTACAGATGCTTGGAAGGGAAGTCCTAATAGGGTTGATGACTAATAATAAGCCAACATAATTACCTTTCGTATCAAAGGGCTTGAATTCAAATAGCCACATTTACTCTGACCAACATCAATTGAAGGCTCAAATTCGAGGTATTTATTTGGAAATTGAAAGCATTTTCAATTTTCCAAAAGAAGTTATCAAGCATATTCAGTTATTGAAAAATATTGTGATCTTGAGGCTATGGTGTTACATGGGAAAGTGGAGATAACTGAGTCAGACTTTGAATTTTGCTTTCTACATGTTTCTTGCATGCTTTGAGCAGAAAGGCCATATAGGGAGCTTCCAAACACTTCAACATGAAACCTTAATTACTTGTAGTCCTCAACTTTTGAATATTGTTGTGTCTCTTCAATGGCAAGATCCTGTAAATATATTGCTTGCACATCATAGGAAAACTACCTCAGTTTCAATTGATGGCACAATCAAGCCTTGGAACCTGACAACAAGCACAAGAAGTGTACTTTGCAACCCTGTTCTGACATATTCTGGGCATAGATATGAAAGGAGCCTTGTGGGGCTTTCTGTTGCTATTGGTTCAGAGTCAAATGAAGTATTTGTCTATCATAAATCTATTCCAATACCTGTGGCATCGTACAAGTTTAACCATGTAGACCCAATTAATGGTAAAGAGGTATATGTTGTCGATGGATAGTTGGCTTCCTCTGTATGCTGGAAAGGGCAGATCCAAACCTGAGTTGCATCATCAATGTTAACATTTGGAGGCCTCTATTACCCTTGATGTGCACAATGGATTGGATGTAAGGTGAAAGGAAGACTTCTTGCAACTCATGCGATTTCCAAGACATATGCATATTGTTGCATAAAGAATAGGCCCAACATTACAGAGTATCAGGACTTAGTACCATTTTTGTCAAATGACCCAACCTTCCTTGGATAATGATAGATCGGGGTTCTCCAAAATAATATGTTTCTACATATATGTGTGCTATCAAGGGAGCAGAACAAGCCATTTCTGGATGACACTCAATTAACAACCATTGGATTAGTTGTGCAACCATATCTATGTGAAGACGGGCCAGCTATTCTTCAGGCTGTTACTTTGGATGCAGCCCTAGTGAAGTTTAGGCATGGAGATCCCTACAACCACAATACCAAAGAAATTAATTCCATGGATACAAACACGTCTGGTTGCATCATAATTCAATTGGCAATACAAGATTTTAGTCTTTTTTGGGGTTTTACGATACTGAATTTGTGTGAGTGATGCCATGCAAAATCATTGCAATCCTCTAGCTCCTGCATCGACATCATAAATGGAAATCTAGCCCAAGAAATTCATACAAAAGTCGCATCTTCATTTATTGGGCTCCTTGACATTATACCTGTTTCAAGGGTGAATTTTTGGATGCATATTCCAGATCGATTTTTTGTTTTAAGAGACATAGCTTAAGTTAATGCCCATGCTTGTGTTATCTACCTGACTTTGTCCCAATGGCATCGAAGGCACTACCTTTCCTTTCCTAATGTCAGTGTCTAACTTTGGGAATACATCTGGTTCTTGGTTTAGCGCACTTCTACTCTAGTGGCTTCATGTCCAAAAAGATGACTACAGTAGACTTTGGATAACAGTTCTTATATGCAGCTTGATGAGATTGTCACCTTTCCTATTTCTCTTTCTTGTGCTAGACTGTACAGTAGAAAGCATTAAGCCCCCAAACATTGCCTTATCATATGATTCAGAAATATAAGAGAACCCAGGAGATAGGAGGTATGAATGTATATCATTTACAATTTGCTTTTCCTAATGGAAAATATCATGCAACAATACTATTTTTTCCCATCCAGATTATCACAAAAATGCAGCATCAGTGTGAACAACAACTGCCAACATCTTATACAATGGCATTACATAGAAGTTCTATGTTGAGGTAGTGAACCATGACTATGCATGTAATTTGAAGTCAGAAATAGTGCCTTGGAGGATCCAGATGACCATTTTTCCCTTGCTTAGTCTAGAATCAGTTAATGTTCAAAATATTGTTTGTGGTAGTAAGCATGCTGGTAGAGACATGAGAAAATGAGAGATCTTCGGCTGGAAATGGGTTTTCATTCTGTAGTATGATGGGATTTCCCTCTGCAATATTAGTTACTAAATTTTACTTGTATGGAAAGATTACTACTTTCTTTATTCAATATTTTATTTTAATTTTATTCATTCCAGTCTATTATATTATATTTTATTACAATTTTGTTCATTTTAGTCTATGATATTTTATTCAATTCTATCACATTGTTTTTCGAAATTATAAAAGTAAAGACAACTTCTTGTTAACTTATAAAAGCGAGGCAACTTCCCTTCTCTGCCATTAAAGGTATTTTTTGATTCAGAGTAAATATACCATTTTTAAATATTAAAAATTCAAAAATATTATTTAAATGCTCGATCCACAAGTATCATCCAGCGCATGGATCCACATTAATAAAGTGGATATAGTTATGACAGGTACATGGTATATGATTTCATATTGATAAATTATTTCCAGTTAATAGAGGAGTATAATTTGAATTTAAAGTGGGTGTTTTCCATTTTCAAATAGGTATGTAGATACAAAACAATATGCACAGAGATACAACGTTCTTTTATAATAAAGTAAATTTAATTGGAACAACTTTTACTTTGGCATTTTATGTTTCTTAATCTTTTATCACATAATATCATAATTATAATCATGAAAAATTAATTCAACTTCAACCTTTACTTTCTCACCCACCACATACGCCCCATAATGATTATATATTTTCAATCTCAACCTCTCCTCAGCAACTTTTTACATATGTCCAAAACTGTTCGTCAACTTTTTGCATAGGTAAAAACAAGGTTTGACATGATCAAATCAACTTCAACTTTCTTTCAAAGTTGTGTTTATTCTTAAAATGCCTTTACTATTAAGATGTCCAATTGTCAATTTTCAAATTGGGTTGTTTTGGTCATTCCTATGAATCTTTATATTTTATCATTTCAATTATATTATTATTATTAT
>APFE030306138.1:174343-185305 GCA_000404065.3 Pinus taeda
TATTTTTAATAATTATTATATTTTGACTTTCTAATCGCACTATACAATTATGGCTTTCAATGTAGTATCATTCTATATATGTAAATTATTCTTTATAAAATATAATAATAATATCAGGGTTTCTAATGGAAAACTTTTTAATAACAACATATCAACATGTTTTCTAATATTATGTTTTGACTTTCTACAGGATAGTCATGGTGGTTATTTCCTTCGTTACTAACAAGCTTTGTATATGCTTGGCCATCTATAAAGGTTTCTTGATTTTGGATAATTAATTTAACCTCTTGATTTTGGGTAATTAACTTACTCTAAAACGAAAAAAGACATTCAATGTGTTCTTTGTAATATAGATATAAACAAAACATCTAAAGAAAAGTTATTGCACAATGATCAAGTCCGAGAAAATTTTTCGACAAACCAATTAACTCTTCTATAAAAATTCAACAATTCCAATTTAATATTCATATTGGCCTCTCTTTGTACTTTTTGGGACATTTGCTAGTTAATTTTCTTTGTAACAAATATTTCGATCAAAGTAGAAGCATAAGAAAAAAAAAAAACATAAAAAAGAAAAAAGGGATGAGGATCAATTTTGGTAGAAAATGTATTTTATTCATTGTTTGTTTAAAAAATTATATACTTATTAAACAAACTTATATACTTATTATTATATGGCAATGTCCTTGATCTCGGACTCTGTAGGAGTCCCAACTCCTTTCGAGAAAGGATTCCAAGATCCAAACAAAGTAATTCCCTCTGTCTCAGTCCCAACCCCTTTCGAGAAAGAATCCCAACATCCAATCAAAGCAATTGGAATTGTTATAGGCAATGACGGAACCACACTCAAGGTTTTTGAACGCCTGACATCTCGTCTGTAAGAGTAATTTCTAATTGAAAAGTATGCCTTAAACAAGAAGATTGAAAATATATGTTAAAAATATATATAGGGAAACTATGCTTTAAATATTTGGATAGATTGAGAATTTTTAAGCTACCGGTTGGGGGCTGTGTTAGTATTAATATCAACAGTGGTGCGTTGGCAAAGAGAACTGAAGAATGGATATATAGAAAGCCAGTCAGTGCAAGCGTTGTCGACCTTGTACACTAGAGACACTATTCTTGTTGTCGATGAAGCCCCTGCAAAAGCCACCATTACCTGCAAAACACCCACAATAACACGTTTTAGAACGTAATAAATTGATAAGAGGATGTTATGCATTCTCTGAGGCTTCGATCCGATCAAGAGGCGTAGCAGCAACATGAAAAGTTCCAATGCGCAATAGATGTTTTCCTGGCATTGGTGGCAAGCCCGCAAACATTGTGGCTTCATGGATACCCATCATCCCTCTGTATGTAATTTTTTCAATGGCTACAACTTTGCAACCACAGCGGGTCATTCTGGTTTTTCGATTTTTTTTAAAGTCCACATTTTGCAGACCTAGTCGTCCAAATGATGGTCAGTTTCAAATTTCAGTCTCGTCTGACAAACGGAAGCACAAAATGACTAAAAAGCATCGGCGTAAAGACATGAAATCTCTCATTTCAATTCTCAAATATTTGCTCCCAGGTGAAAATATTCAGGTATGTATTTCTTTGACCCATCACAAGGGTTTTCTCCATTAGAGACATCAACAGTACTCACTTGGGTTTTATTTTCATGAGGGAATGTGTCCTGTGAGTTGATTTTGGTCAAATGAAATCATTGAAATATCTCTCTAGTTGCCCAACTCCTATGGTATTTCTCCATTGAAACGGTTATCCGATAGATCAACCTATATAAGGCTTTTGTCGTTCATTACAAGTTGTTTGGGTATAAGGACTTCAAACTCTATAGCTTGCCTAAACTACAGAGTTTGGGTATGCTTATCATGGTGTGAGGTATCATGCTTCCAGGGATGGAATTTGGAAATATCTTTCAAATTTCAACCATCATTTTGACTTTTTAACCTTTAAATTGAAACATATGTCATACAGAGGTTGATGTTTCTGGCGTGGTTATTTAATTATGGAAATTTCCCACCTGGTTATTTAATTATGGAAATTTCCCACCTGGTTATATCTGCGGTCAATAAATAAATAGAACTTTTATACTCAAACAATTAAATACTTATATTATTCTGAAGTGCACTAATATGGAAGTATGTATGGATTCATTGAATATCAGGAAACTCTTTTCATACACAAGACAATTTGGAAGCTCTTTTCATATGAAAAGAGGAAATCAAAGTTTTTAATACACATGAACTCTTTTCATATGAGAGAGGAAATCAAAGTTTTTAATATTAAAAGTATAGCTATATAATATATAATATATATATAATTAAAAAAAAAATCAATAAAAAAATAAAAACTCAATTACATAATATTTTAGAAAAATGATTTAAAACTGTTTTAGTAACATTTCTATAATAAAAACAAATTTTAAAAAATTCAATATAGTCTTTTACCACCATCTTTTAACACCACATTCTAGCCTTGTTAAAAACCACTATCATCAATAATTAAATACATAATAATAAATACATACTAACATATAAATACAATTCTATATTTATTTTTTTCACTTTTAAGCTAATGAGACACTCTTTACGTTTCTCCCCATTATAGCTTTCCTCTATTTACTAATTGCAATTTATAAAGAATAAAGATAACCTGAATCACAAACCATAAATAAATAAAACTTTTATACTCATCAAACAATTACATAATTACAAACAGAAGTGCACTCACATGGAAGTATGTATGGATTCATTGAATATGATACGGAACTTGGAAGCTCTCTTACACGAGCAGAGTTTTTAATACTAAAATTATACTTATTTATATATAAATTTATTTTAGTTTACATATTTATTTTTTAAATAAAATATAAAATAAATAAATTAAATTACATAAATATTTTATAATTTTTTACTTAAACAAAATGTTTTTAGTAACATTTTTAATATAAAAATAAAATTCAAAAAATTCAATATATCTTTTTACTACCACTTGCCTGCTTAAACAATCATTATCATCATAATCAAATATAAATACATACTAGCATACAATTCTATATTTTTTTTTTCACTCTTGACGTCATATTAATAAGACACTCTTTGTAGAGAATACACATATTTTCCTTCTCTTATAGATTTCTTCTATTTAGAGATTGCAATTTATGGAGAATAACAATAACATGAATCACAACACTACGAAAACTTCAAAAACTAAACTTGTCATTGTTTTTTAAGTTTTTGATATGTGTTGTACTTTATAAACCATAAGTTTTTTAAGTTTTTGATATGTGTTGTACTTTATAAACCATATATTTTTTATAAATAGAGAATTTTATATTGCATTATCAAAAACATCATCTACATAAGAATCACCATAGAGGTTACATTATATATATAAAAAAGCATTTATCACATTTTTAGAAAATTGTTTTTATGGCAAGTAGCAGTTTTCTAATATTTTTTCTAAATTGTAAACAAAAATTATTCAAAAAAATGATATTCTAAAAAAATGTCCGTAGTGTTTTGATACAATAGTTTGGTTTTTTTGTGCTTGGGTTGGTTGTTTAGACACAGGACAGTGGAGAGATATGTGATATTTAGTAGGAAGACAAAGGGGACCAAACAGATCGTAGTGAGATCTTTTTTTTTTTAATGAGAAAAAAATAATGTTGAATGTATATGTGATATTAAGTGTATAAATTTATTTTTTAGGTGGAAATTTTCTCTAAAATTGGATAATTTTTGTTAGAAGTGATTTTTTTTCTCTGATTGGTGAGAATTTTGATTATGAACATTTTCTCCTAGAAGTTTTCATTCATTTTAAAACAATCCAAATTGCTTCAATTTTGAAACAATGAATAGATCAATAAATCAAATATAAGTAGAACTTTCCCTCATTAGAATAGCCATAATATTTGATTTTATGCACATGCTAACTCATTGCCTACTATATTTCTTACTAGGTAGGAAATAATAAGATAAATAGTGTATTTGAATAGCGTGTTTTGTAAGTTTTACTTAAAATGTTACACCCTTGCATAGAGAAAAACAAATTATGAATAATTTATTATTGTATATAAGTTTTATCTTTTTAGTTAATTTGGATACTTAAAAAAAATCTAAATCATTTTTTTAATCGCCCACATTGCAATTTTTATGATTTGATTACATATTTTGAATTTTAATCAAAATATTATTTTAATAAGCAACAAAAAATGATTAAAAACAATAGGAAAAAGTGATTTTAATCAATACTTCTATGCATGCCATAATAGTCACTAAATGTTGCATGAATAACAAAAACTAACATAATATAAGTGGAAGAAGATAACCCATTAATTTTACATAAGTATCTTTCTTATTTTCTATGACCAACTTTATATTTTCTATTGAGCACATTGACTTCTTATCCTAAAAACTACACTCTATTCTCCTTTTAGAATGTATCCACCCTTTATTCCCTTTGGTGTCTCCTTCCCTCAGGAGGTATGCTAGTTAGGGGACTATTTTTTGTTACTCTAGAGGTTTTTCTTTGTTGTTGATAGCCTATAAAAACAAACCACGTGTCTACTACTTTATTGTAGTCATTTTCATGACAGGTGACATCGCCCGTTGGAGCGTGGTTTCCGTCAAACAGATAAAATTATACTCTTTGGTTGGTCAATGGTGTAGAAAATTCGAGGGATACATCTTGCTTTTTTAGTAGACGATGTCATGAAACCTGTGCAATTATAGCGTAATGTTGTGAAACCTATCAAATTATTGTTGCTTCATTTAAGTGATGATGTCGTCAAACCTTTATAATCAAATTACAACTTCCTTCATTTATGATGAGGCCGTAAAACTCTGATGCTAACAAAATAATGTCCTTCGAGATCCGTTTGCTTCATTTATGATGATGCTGTGAAACTTGGTTGTCCTCCTCATTTGAATGGAGAAATCTCAATTGCAACTCGATTGATTTTATTTTTTAATCATCATTATAATTAATCGTTGGGACTGTGTCCCTTTCTAGGTATGAGGTACCTAATTTATGCAGAGTCTTTAATCCTCTAAGGTTTGTTAGTCGAAAATTTTATATATTAAGGCTAAGCTCTTTAGACATAACTATAGTCACTAGACTATACATTGCTTTTGAAGTCAGGGTGAGAGGTTTTCTTAAGATCATAGGCTTAGGACGCACAAATACTTAATAATACATTGCTCAAGGTGTCATAGGATAATGATTACATCCATGGGGTTGATTGGTTTTCCCTTTTCTCCCCTCACGAGATAGGATCCTTAGGACATGCATCTGATAGATAACCTATAATGTCATTAACATGGAATGCCATCTAAAAGTTATTATCCCAGGAAGGTCTTAGAATTCACAAAGAATCATCTTATTTTGTAACAATTTTGTTTTAAATATTGATAACAAAGGTAGGTAAGTGTGGTTATGCTCTTTTAAGCACAAGGATTACTAAAACTTCAAAAATTACTCTCAAGTTAATTTAATTTACATGAATCAATGTGAAAATTGAGAAAATCAAGGGAAAATTCAACATACCTACCTATGTAAACATGGCAAGAGAGTAGAGATTATTCTCCATGTTTAAGGCATGTTTGGTGGTATGAGTTAAATGTTCTATGTTTTGATTTTTTTTACCAATCTCATTAGCATCTAGTTATAAAAGAGTTACTTGAATTTAATTTTTCTTTATTAGATTTATATTTTTTATTACAAAATGGATTTGATATGTTTAAAAAACTCAATTATACTTGAATTATGTAATTTCAACAATTAAAACCTATAATTCTAACTAATTGTAGCCGAATTTAATTGGTTGTAGTCTAACCAGTTTTTAAATTTGCCCGATTTTGGTAAAATCTAGAAGAAATTTTTGTGAATCTAGGTTACCATCAAAATTTAAGAGTTTGGGTCTGGCACGATTTTGGTAAAATCTAGCAGAAATTTTTGTAAATCTAGGTTACCATCAAAATTTAAGAGTTTGGGTGCCCGAGGAGGTTTTTATTAATAGTAAATCCGTTTCCACCATAAAAACATGATTCAAACACCCCAACTATCATATTTTTTTGAAAAAAATATATAAGATTTCAACCATTTTTAATTATCCGGGCTCCCATAAACAAAGTACCATTTAATTTAATTGTACTGAATCAAAATTATAAAATATTTAAAGGTATCTTTTTGTGATATTTTAAGGATGGTAAAGCATACTTTGATTGAAGCGCTAGCATTTTCCGAGTGTTGTTAAAAATTGTAAAGCACTTTTGTGGGAGGATATGGTTTCCAACTTTGATGGTACCATAAAATAAGCATGTGGAATGTGAATAGATATCTTACTTTTTGGTAGTTCAGTTGTAGTTAGGAAACCAATTGTTCAATTTTAGACAATAAAATTTTATTAAGTGTACATCATTTTTCTCTATTTGTTTTATTTTACACAAAACTTTCCAAAGAGCAATTTAAAATTTCAAAAAAAACACCACAAAAAAATCAATACAGATATGTAGACGTGGCTTTCATGCAGGATGGCTAAAACATCATCACCTTCCACGTGTTAAAATATTGACCGTAGATCTCTGAAGATCCTAGGGACAGGGATTAGGGGTGGGAAGTAATTGTTCTCCAGATGGGGACAAGGAAAAAATAGGGTTCTCGGGGAATTTCCCGGCAGTTCTCCCATCAGCCGACAGTTTAGAAGTTACAACCCTCTGTATTTGTGTGTGAGTGGAGTCTAGTTTTTGTATTGTTTTCTGTCACAGACACTCTGTATTTTTCCTCCTGCATGTAAGAAGAATGGGTTGAGCCTTCAGGTGTGAATAGAAATAACCCAAACGAGCAATTTCGATATTGGGACCATCAAAGCACCATCACGAACTCCGATTACAGTCCAAGAATTTATCACCATTCCTTAGAACAGGCAGTCGCGACGTTATCCAAGGAATTTTCTCCGCCAAATGCATAAGAATTGCACGGGAAAAAGGGTTTATGAAATGCATAGAATTGCACGGGAAAAAGGGTTTAGATTTTTTTTTAATATTCACGTGCAATCCAAGAGGGGAAGCTTGAAAAAAAAAAAAAAAAAACCCTTACAAAATTTATGTGAACAAAATCATCATGTGATGAACTGAAGAGTTGACCATGTTCTTCAATTTTCCAAATTCCACTGGTATGCGCCCTTCTAAATTATTTTTAGCTACATTCAATACCTTCCTAGAAGAGCAATTGCTGAAATTCGAAAGCAACTGCCCTACAATGTTATTGGCTGAAAGATGCATAGCCTATGGATACTTTCTTTGCTCACATATGCAAGGAGGAATCTGACCCTCGAGTTTATTCACTGCTCAAGATAAGAAATTGAACTATGTAACATCATGCAGATTTCTGAAAGCGCTGGACCTGTAAGCTTATTAACTGTGAGATCAAGTACCGACCCCGAGATAGAACTTCGTGGATGGGGAAGGCTTTCATGAAATATATTCTCTCATAGCTTCACCGGCTTCAAAGAAGTCGATGAGTTATAAAGCGATGTTGGTATTGGCCCTTTCAACTGACTGTGTGCGAGAACTTGACCTGTAAGGTTATTAACTGTGAGATCAAGTACCAACGGGAAGCCTGAGATAGAACTTCGTGGACGAAGAAGCCTGAGATCAGATCGAGTGGGTCAATCGTCGTCACATTTTCCATTGCCCTCGCAAAAACAAAAGTCATTGAATATCAAGTACATGTGGTAAATGGTTGATAAATGGTTGAACGAAGGAGGACGAAATTGAGCCACTGCATTTGGTTGATTCTGTCCAGCGAAACTCATCTTAGGAACACCTTCATATGAAAAAACCAAAAAAAAAACAAATAAATTAGGAATTTTTTGCTATGGCATTTAAGCTTTTTGAGTAACTAAACTTTTTATTTTAATATACTAGACATTGTAATTTTTTATATTATATTTTAATACATATGAATTCTTGCCTTAATCGAGATGACACACGATACTCATATCAATTTGATTTTTTCGACATAGAAATTTCTACCATAGATAACTTATTTGCTGCCGAATTAAGATGATTATAAATTTAAAGTTAAATAAATAGTTTGCTATAATAAAAAATTAACTTTAAAATGATCTTAAAAAAACAACTTCAAAATATTAATTTTATTTTTTTCCACTTAAAAAAAAATCATTTAAAAAACATTGCAAAAAAAAACAAAAAACACAAGTTTGGAAAACTTAAAAAAAAAAACATCTTAGGATGAAAAATAAAAAGAGGAATAAGACAAGTTGAAAAATGTTAAATAATCAACATTTAAAAAAAAATTGTGCATACTTAAAACTTAAGAAAATTTAAAGTGTTCCATGGATCTGGGTGACCAGGAGAGGCCAGACGCACTCTCCCAGTGTTGATGGCGCTCATCACATAGTGGACGACACTCACCAAATAACGTCCATGAGGATCACTCGCTTCAACATTCATTTCTTGGCCTCAGAATGTTCCCTCCAGTCTGTCCTCTCTAGCTTTATAAGCCTCAATGATATGGCCTCTTGGCTGCTTCTCTCCCTATATTTTATCCCTGCAACCTTCTCTACCCCTTATGATCACAACTTTTTGATGCCCGACCCCTGTAATTTAATCATGAGCAGTGAAAGAGGAAGAGGGCACCACCCATGATGGGGAAGAGGCCACAAACGCCCCCCCACCACCTTAGACAATACCTCCATTAGCACCCTATTTTACCATAACAATCCTTAGCATATTCACAAAAGTGCAGTAGCTATGGAATAGGAGGAAACCCGCAAAGGGCACTCGTTCCTCTGGGTTCTCCATAATCTCCTCACTCGCTAGCTTAAATAAAGGGAGTAGCATAAATCTAAAGCTACCAATTAGATTGTTGATCTCTCTGTGCACCTCCATCACTCCTCCTCCTCCCTTAAGTGTTTAGCCAAAGATGTTAAAATTAACTACCCACCCAACCTCCCATCCCCTAATGTCTCCCTCGTGCTCACCTCATGTCAGCTCATCCTCTCTGCCTCCCCATAGAGCTCCCATGGCCCCTCCTCCTCTCGCTCCTTTACCCTTCCCCCCAACGACCAATGCTCACACCCCCATCCCCCACCTCCCCCCCTCGTCCTTACCCTTATGGTTGTTACAGCTTGGAACAGGTCCCATGGGTCTCTAGCAACATGCAGGTTCAGGGCAGCACACAGGTGCATGAAGGACCCAACTTGGCGATGATGAGGCCACAATGCAAAATGTGCTAACCAACAGTGTCCATGGCGAACAAAAGGTTGGTAATCATCATTTTGATTTGGTCTAGGGCCAAGGGATTTCGAGTTCCAATTTTGATTATCACTATTTTTATTCACAGTCAACATACATGGCACCGCGAGGCCTGGCTCTTCACTTTTGGTTGTTTCTCAGTGATATGTTTCTAATGTTAAATGTTTAAAAAACTTAGACTCAAGTTTCCCCTACTAGGGGCAGGGAAGATTTGACCTCACACTCTAGTTTCCTCGCTCTGAGGCAGAGGTGGACATCATGACTGTACATAGTGTAAATTATGTCATGTTAATATAATGTAGAAATGCTTACTTACAAAAAAATAAAATTAAAGTGTTAAAAATATGCCTAAAAAAAGGTTGATGCTACTTTTAAAATCCACATGAAAATCACCAACATTTTTTTTTTTACCCATACATAATATATCAAAAAAATTAAAGTGTAGTCTGCTTGGGGTAGCTCAATTGGTAATGGTTGTGGAAATCAACTCTCACCGAACCGGAAGTCTTGGGTTCAAATCTTATGCTATCCCCCCGATCGGGGTAAGAAGTTGGACATGATGAAGATGTAGGCCTACTAGACTTACAAAAATAAAATAAAATTTGAAGTGTAAAAAATAAGCCCCCAAAAAAGGGGTTGATGTTGCATCAACGCTTTTCAAAATTGACATGAAAATCACTAACATTTCCAAAAAATGTGCATACTTAATACATAAGAAAATTTAAAGTATAAAAAATATGTTAAAAAAATGTGTAAATTGAGTCAACCTTTTTCAAAATTGGATTTTTTTGCAACTCTAAAAAAATTGATAAGTTATTTTGTTAAGTGGGATAAAATAAAATAAAATAAAATAACAAAATAAAAATAACCCTATAAAAAAAATAAAAAAAATGGCCCATATTAGTGACCCACGGTAATGAGAACCCATGGTATTCATGTGGAATATACCCTATTCAAAGGGGAAATTAAACCAACCTAGATCCATCTTTACTTTGGATCTACCAAACATCGAGATGGATAAATCTCTTGATATGAAAACCTCTTTATAGTGAAAAGAGATTTGATCCCTCTTGGCACTTGGTAGATATGGAGTTAAGATGGATGTAAGCTGGTCACATTACATTATGTTATGTTCCACATCTCTACCATATTTTATTTTAATTTTTTTGTGACCAAGTCAAAAATATTTACATAACATAATAAAACAAAACATAATAACATCTATTCCATACATTATGTTATGTTCCACATCTCTACCATATTTTATTTTAATTTTTTTGGTGACCAAGTCAAAATATTTACATAACATAATAAGACAAAACATAACATCTCTTCCATACTGGAAGAGTAAAAAAAAGAAAGATAAATAATAAAATAAATGTGTATAAGGGTAAGTGTGTAAAAGAATGATAATATACTTTATTAAGAAGTAAATATAAGTGAAGGCAAACCATTGTAACATGTATCACTTTATTTTATAATTCATAATGATGAGATAACATGAAATGATTATAGATTAAATATTTGAATTATTTCATCATTATATCTATTAAAGTATGTTATACCAATAATATATGTGTTGATATAAATTTTTAAGGGTAGTTTGAGTGGTTGGGATTCGTTGTGATAGTGTTGTTCACTTCAATTTGATTCTTAATTAACTTTGTTTAATATTGTT
>APFE030306151.1:20776-46245 GCA_000404065.3 Pinus taeda
TTTGATCCTAGTTTGTACAAGAGTATAGTTGGCAGCCTTATGTATTTAACTGCAACTAGACCTGACATAATGTTTGCTGTTAGTTTAATTTCCAGATTCATGGAGAGGCCAAAAGAGGCACATTGGCAAGCAGCAAAAAGAATTTTTAGGTATGTCAAAGGTACTAAAAGACTTGGGATTTTATATACTACCTCAGAATGTTCAAATTTAATTGGGTACATTGATAGTGATTGGGATGGAAGTGTAGATGATTGGAAAAGCACTTTCGGTTATGTCTTTCACATGGGTTCAGGAGCCATTTCATGGGCTTCTAAGAAACAGCCTATAGTGGCGTTGTCTACAGCAGAGGCAGAATATGTGGCAGCTACAGCAGCAGCATCTCAAGAAGTTTGGATGAGAACGATGTTGAGAAGCTTAGGCCAGGAGCAGGCAAAAGCAACAGTGATTTTTTGTGACAATAGCTCAGCTATTGCATTATCAAAGAATTCAGTGTTTCATAAGAGAACGAAACACATTGACACAAGGTTTCACTACATCAGGGAATTGGTAGGCAATGGAGAAATTTTCTTAGAACATTGAAGGACTCAGGAACAGGTTGCAGACATATTGACAAAGCCATTGGATCAAAAAAGCTTTGAATTTTTGAGGAAGTGTTTGGGTATGACTGAATGCCCAGCAGTTGAAATTAAAGGGGAGTGTTAAAAATGTAATTTCACCTGCCGCGTAATTAATTTCCAGTGAAACCATTTAGGAAAACCACCCAAACCTCATCGGACCGCTTTTGCTCAGCAGGTGGTTTTTGTACAAGCGCGCCCGATGCAATAATATTTTGCCACGCGTCCAAATGTACTTTCAGCAAAAAGTGTTTTATCGGGACGTAAAGTTTGGTAACAAAGGGTCTCCCGAGATTGTTGTGAACCGTTCGATTTTATGAGGCAAATCAACGGTTGTCGGACTTCATCAAACCTGCAACAAATGAATTTTGACATTGCATAAAAGTTTTGTTTGACCACCGTAAAAATATTTAATGCAAAGTTATTGTGATAGGTAAAAGGTTGGTCGAAACTTTTAATTTTAATGTTTTTATTTTCTATGGAGGGCGAATTTATAATAGGTATGGGCATATCATATAGTTTTTAATTTTATTATTTTAAATTCACAGGTGTAAGTTTTTGTTTTACTGAACAAGTAAAACGCATTGTAATGTTTTTTTTGGTCAATTGTATTTCTGGCATGAAACGCAGAGCAGTGCGAGTATAGAAAAACAGGGGAAGCAATGTACAGGTGCAAAACACACACAACAGTGTGAATGTAAAAGTGGATTTATGTAATGGAATGAAATGAACTGAAGTTTGCACATCAGTGCGAGGGTGAAGGCAAAGAAAAATGAAGATGAAGTTTTTGTAATATGCAAAGAGCATAATGTGATTTTTATTTTTACAGCAGTATATGTAAAAGTTTGTTTTACAGCAGTAAATGTAAATGAGATTTTCACACAGCCTAAAATCTCAGGAGGAGACAGAGTAACTTTTGTTGTTGAATTTATTTTGGTGAATCCCTCTGAGTGAAAGAGGATGAATTTTGTACCAGTCTTTTATTAATGAATATAAAGGCTTTTATGGGTGTGTAATACTCTGTTCTCAGAAATTTTTTTTAAGCTTCCCTGTGCAAAAGATCCTGGAGAAAAACAAAGCATTGTCTATGTGTGCAGTTTGTTAATTTGTTTTTGGGATTTTACTAGAAAAATCCCCAACATGATACGCACGAATTTGGTAGCTATGCTTCTTTATTGTCATACTATTTTCTGGAAAACAATTCAGGGGTGATGTACGCCATGTAGGCAGGATTTAGAGGTCGATTTGGACTCAAAAGGAATCCTCATAATCCTAAACAAATTAATGAGAACCATCCATCATTATATTTGTTAGCAAAAATCATGACAATTACAAATTCTAGATTGTCATTATATTTGTTAGCAATAATCACGACAATTAGGGCTCGGTGGTGTTAAGGGCATGTGGAGTCTGCCTTCTTGTTGAGAACTATGTAGAGGAAACAAAGGTTGTTTGAGCTGTTGTGGGGTTGTGTGAATCCAAATTTGCCTGGTATTGTGGAGCTTGGAAGCTGGAGTTGGAGTTTGGCTTTAGCGTGCATGGATTTGAAGCTTATGGCTGTCGTGTAGCTGAGTTGTGACTTGAAAGAGTAATGTTTAAGAGTTGTTGAGAGCCCACTGTGCAAAGAGCCTGAGCTCTGAGGTAGATGTTGTTGTGGGAAAGTGGCATAGGTGTTATTTATTTGTGGCAGTTGTAGCGTTGAACGTTGTGCGAAGGCCTGCTTAATTTGTTGTCACAAAGGAGCTTTCAACGCGGACTGCGTTTGGTGACTGTGTGGCCCTTTGAAGTTGCACGTCATTGTGTGGAGGCGTCATTGAGCACTGTGTGTGGAGAATAGTGAAATACTTGAAGAGTCAGAAGGGTTCAAGTGCTGGAGCATTAGGCGCTGGACAGTGTTGACTGTGTGGTGTTTCTCTGCATCGTAACCTCTAGCCTAGTTCGTGAGTGGTGAACCCGACATGAAATGTTGAGAGATCGACTACTAATAGGTTGTGTTGGATGATGGCCTTGTGCTGTGACAGTGTGGATGCTAGGATCTAATAGAGATCGACGTAAACATAAAGAAAGAAATGCACTAGCTCATTGAGAGAACTCGTTGAGGCATTGTGTGTCTTAGAACTTTTATATAGACTTGAATATTGCTCGGTGTTGGGAAATGGTTCAAATTCATAGATTGGTGTGTTGAAGAGTGATTGCCTCTGGTGTCTGACCTGGTTAGAGAGCTTTTAACCCGTGTGGTGCGCAAGTAAAGTTGGTACAGCAAGCCCAGGGTCGACTTGTGTAAAGTTCTTGGAGAGGTGCAGTCGTTAAAAGCACGTGCTGACAGTTGCGGACAAGGAAGAAGAGTGATTCTGGAGGCCAGTGAAGTTGTTGTCCATGTCGTGTATCGGTGCCAGGTGGTAACCCATCGAAGAGAAGGGAGGTTGGGGACCATGGTAGGGAAGTTGCTGAAGACCATTGCATTTATTGTGTCTTTTGACTGTTTGCATGTGAATTTTGAGTGTTCGTTGCGCTGAAGCGTGTGGATGAGCACTGTGCGGATGAAGGAACTGTGTGATGCAGTGGCCTCTAGTTTAGGGGAAAGACATGGTGGGAGTTTGTTTTCTTCAAAACATTTTAAGGTTCATTAGTTTTTCATTTTTTAGGAATGGCGGTCTCAGCGAATGACAATGTTTTCTTACTTATTTTTATTTTTATCTTTTTAGTTTTATTCAAAATTTGTTTTAATTTAGAAAGCAAGAAAATACAGTTATTCAGAAACTATTTTAATGTAACCACACTATGTAACCACTGGGAGTTTTGCTAACCGTCCCGTGTTCTCTACAAATAGAAGGAAAAAGCAACTAATGTAATATTTTTCCATCATAGAATTAAATGAGGAGGAGACACAGAAATATTTTCTGAATATAAAACATCTGAATCTATTCATGCTACAGTCCTAAGATTATTCATATTGTATACTGTTAAATTATTTCTTTTCCAAAGCAAAGCCAATATACACAGGCAAACAACAAGCATAAAGGCGAGGAGAGCTACCGGACAAACTACAGTACAGACAGAACGAACATACGAAGGAACCGAGCAAGCCACTGTCCACAGAGACAAGTTTTAGGTACCGAAAACGACTGCATTCTCATTTTCATTTTCAAAACTTGTACAATCAAACTCACAGCATAAATATAATCATATATATTTGTCAAGAAGTCGAGCGCTACAGCATATTGGTCTAACAACCAACAAATAGAACTGAGTCGACCACATTACAAAACCCTCATGATGCCATTACAAAGCCACTTAAATATATACATAAATTACGAACAGCTGAGTCACAAACACACAGTGGAGCCACAAGCACACTGCCAAGGAATCGCAGAACCAAGCCTAACCACAACCAGAGATTCCTAACCCTAAGAGTAAGTAAACCCTCAGACAAACAACAAACAGACACCAAGGAGAAACCTTACCTGGTTCAGGTGTAGGAGACCCGGCGTGAGGACCACGAGTAGACCATCGCTCACCTGCATCGGCCAGCCACCAGGGCATCAGTAACAGGCACAAAGGAAGTGCAACTACAATGACAAAAGACAACCAAAATAGAGGTAGATTCATGCAACCTTACCAGGGGAGAGCCGAACCTATGTAGGCTGCCAAAGAAGCCACGAAGCTGAGGTCGCAGCCACAGAGTTGCTCACTGCCACAAAAGAGCATAGGCTATCGATGCCTAAGGGAAATGAAATAAAAACGAATAGCAGGGAAGGAGGGTTTACCTTCAGAAGACTATTGAGTGGAAGCCGAAAGCCAAGCGACTCCATAGCTGCAACATGAGACAAAACCCAACAAACCATTAACCTATGAACCCAACGCATGAAGAAGAAACAAATAGCCACAAACTGCAACTAAGGATACAAACAGAGTTGAGCCAAAGTTGACAACAGAGACCAATACCGAGGATTTCACACCTAGGTCTCGAAGCTGAGCATAGGACCGGCTGAGACCTCATCCACAGGTGAAAACCCACACCGCATTGCAAGCCAGGAACAACAAAAGCAAAATCCCAAACCAGTGACAGAGAAAACCCTCATATAAGAGGACTAGAGACCTCACGAGCAGCATAGTAGTACAACAAAAACAAACAATGCAAAATGAAATGAACTGCCAAGGTTTCGAGGCATAGAAGGAGCGGGAAGGAGCAAAGCCCGAGACCTGGACACATGTCCTCATCTCCATAAACGACGGTACCACAACATTAAAGTCAACCAACCGTCGTTTAAATAAAACAATCCAACCAATATATTTACCATTAATCAACATACTTATCATTAAACCAAAGGTCGTAGGGGCTGGGCCCATCAAATTTTGGTATCAGAGCAGGAACAATTAATTGATTTTCTTATGAAATGGAAGCTAGAAGAAGAGGTCGTGGCAGAGCTATTCGGAGAGTAGTAGATGAGGGATTGAGGGAAGAGATTAGGATCCTGAATGCCCATTTGGCAGCAGTAGAAGCAGGAAGGAGAAGGGATCCAAAAATAGGGGATGACAGTGAGGAAGAAGTTGTAGTTACAACTGATGGATCAAATGAAGAAGGAACTGAGATCAAATTGTTAAGGTCAGTCTTATTGGCTAGCGGTGAGCCAAAGCCGGAAATTCCGAAATATGATGGGAGTTTGTCCACAAAAGTGTTGTTGGACTAGATTAGTGAGTTGGACAAGTATTTTGAATGTGAATAGGTCAGCGAGGATAGGAGAGTTAAATTCGTTGCTACTAAGTTGAAAGGAAGCGCGGCCTTATGGTGGGATAGTGTCCAAGCAGAGAGGAGAAGATTGAATAAGTTACCAATTAAGAAGTGGACAAGAATGGTCGCCAAGATGAAGGGCAGGTTTCTGCCCAAAAATTACCAGATTGTTCTGTATCGATCAATGTGCACCATCTTAGACTAGGGGTTTATCAGAATGATTTCATCTTGTCATGAGTGATTTATAGATACAGGAAAACCCTTACTATGTTATGGAGAGATGATGAAAAAAGAGATGAATGAGGGAAACATGCTGAAAGACACTCTTGTAGTTGAATATGCAAGTTGATCAATCACAAGAAATAAAAGGAACATGAGTTTGTGATCACAACTCGAGACTTAAGGTCACTGAAGACTCCTTATCACCAAGTCATACGAATATGAAAAGAATAGCACTCTCAAGCAGACACTCAACACACAGTAGCAGTAGTGGCTTGACACTGCCACATCATCAAGCAATCCATATCACTAGTTTCATTTCATGAGTTGTCATATGCCACATCATCATTGTTAATCATGTAAATGGTATTCAAAATGTCTTGTAAAGTGGAATTCCAAAGGACACACATGGAATATAAGAGTCATGTAAGTTTAAAAGTCATAGGAATTCAAACAGTCATGAGGGTAGTCAAATATTCACAAGGAAGGGGAAGCATCACCCCTTGGTTATATATACTCCCTCATTGTATGATCAAAGGAATTTTCACCTTGGCTCATCCCGTAAGGCATTAGAGAGATAAACTAGTTCTTTTGAGGAGCAAGGAGTGTCTCCAACACTCCACTATTAGAGCTAGTGATGTTCATTATATACATGTGTCTTGGATCTTTTACTTAATACAAGAATCCCTATGACCAACATGTTCATCATGCATGGATTATGGATATTTGTAAGACTATTATGTCAATGTTTGTAATTCATGTTTCCTTTCATGTATGATAAAGTAGTTGAACTATTCTGGTTATTTTGGTACTTATCATATTGAGAATGCATTGTAATTACTATTATCGTTGTTTCATCCTCATGGACTATTCCACTAGATATTAGACAAATATTCCTTGTCATATTGGTTTCAACAATTGATGCATCTACGTGGACTATTCTTCTTGATGCTGTACATATCCTTCTTGTTCATGTGTGTCTCTACTAGGGTGGTACTACTACCTCTCTCTGATAGGCTCACTTTTCCTCCCCTCTATAGTGAAATAAATTTGACACACATATGATCGAATACTCACCAAGCACATCCCCCTTTATTTTTAAGGAACTGTGCATTCCGCTCTCTTGTTGACAATTAGATCCAATGAAAATATATATGACTACATGGAAACTAGGCTGATTTTTGGATGGGGCTCCTACTCTAAACAGTGTGAGGTCTAATTGGAACTTCACATCGGGGAGACCCCTTGGTTGATGGATTTCCAGCACCGTCAATAGTGGCGCCAAAAGGAGGGCCATATGATAAGATGAGGCCATTGAATCTGGTTTTACTCTCTTATCTAAAATGGATCATACTTAAATCTTACTCTCGGGGTGTTTCTATAATTTTTCCATTTATCAATTTTCAATCCTCAATGGGCCTCTTTATCACATGTCCCTATTAAAGTTTGTTGGTGAGGATGGAACATCCATAACCGAGCACATTTATGGTTTTCTTAAATTTTGTGAATCTTATGAAATCATTGATGAAAAGTTTTCTTGTGTTATTTTCTTCCTCACACTTGAAGGTCATGTTAATCGATGGTTCCATACCTTTCCACCTGCTTCCATCTATTCCCTTCATCATTTCCTCAGGGAGCTTCATCAAGCCTTTGATAGGTATAATTACTGAGATGTTTGTAAAAGAATCAATCACTTAAGAATGAATCCTAAAGAATCAGTTGAGGAGTATTTTGATCGATTCCTTCACCTTTGTGGTGAAACTTTTAAGAAGGCGTGAAGCGGGATTTCTTGAAATAAGAGTTTGAACATTTGATTCTTATCTCTTTACACGGTGAACCTAAATGCCTAGATTTACTTACATCCCCAACTCTTGTGAATCATGATACACCTCTACTTTCATGATACACCTCTCCTTTTGTTCTTTTCCCCCTCCTTTTCCAATTCCATTGAAGGTGCCTCTTTGCGATGGTAATAATGTTCAAAAATATACAAATCAAATGCATAATTCATCTTCTCATTCTTCTCTTATTTCTCATGACTCAGATTCAATGGAGGAAATCCCATAATGGCTCATGAAGCCCGTGGGGAAGACTAACTTCCCCATTCTGCAACATGATTTTATCATTCATAACTCTAGCCTCCAACCTGATCTAGATTTCTATGATCCTCTATCATCTACATGCCATGACTCTTTATATTGTGATATGCCTGATCAATATGCTCCACCAGCTAGTCTTTCACGCTCTATTGATTTTCGCTTTTTTGGATCATACTGCAATCAGATACAGGGCAGACACATTACACAGGTAGAGGAGTAGGATGGTGAAGATGCTTTCAACATTTCTTCTATTTTTCAAAACCCTCCATGTCAAAAAAATGTGCTTCCATTCTTGGATGATTCTCAATCTCCTAATATCGGTAGTGAATAAAATGTAATCAATTCTTTCGAACAATTCATAGCCTCAGGTAGTAATCATTCCAATGATGATGACTTTGTTGATGTATGTGATCATGATTGCATAGGTGCATCAACTAATCTTTTGGTTTGTCATGAATATTTTACTTTAGATTCAGAATCTGATCTGGCCAAAGAAGATGTGCTTATCGAAAATTCCTCTTCATCTCACAATCCCTTGTGCTCTACCATCTGTGATGCATCTACTTGTGATATAGATGCTCCATGCTCTTTAATTTCTTCATCCAATGAGTTATCTTCTCAATTGACACAAGACGGTGATATTATCCATGATGCAAATGAAAACAATGAAATCAATGAGTACTCTTTCCATCCCTCATCATCTCTTCTCTTACATGAAGAGAACTCTTCAAATCATCTTACTCATGAAATTTCCCTGATTCATTCATCTTTGAATTTGCAATCAGAGGAACCTTTCAATTTGAGTAATCTGGTTGTTGAAATTGAAAAATATAGTGAGCAGTGGATTTATTGAAACCAGTGGTAGCAGTTATCCTCAAACCATGCATGCTCTAGTTCAATCTTCAAAATGTGATTTTACAATCCTAGAAAGTTCTAGGACCTTCGAGGGAGTTGAGACACTTCAACTTCCATTGATGGTTATGTCAGGGTCTCGCAACTCTGGTAAGCCCCCCGAACTAAGTCATATCTAGTTTTTCTTGCACAATCCTTCTCTTTGCATGGTTACACTCTATGAACATTTATTTTTGAAACATGTTTGGTATTTCGGGTATGATCTTTCAAATTTTCAATATTTTCAATTTATTCATCTTCATGCAAATCTCTCACATCAAACTTGGGTTTGGAATGTGTGCCTCTCATAGAGTCATGGAATTGTAAATTTAATCATTTCAAAGGCTATCTTTGGTTGAAGGAATCATTCCTATCAAATTCATCTCTTAATAGTTATCTCCTAATTTTTCTCGCGAATGTTATATTGAAAATATTCCCCTTCATCACACCTAAATTCTTCTTGAGTAATAATAAATGGATGAGTTATCGCACAAGTCAAGTTGTTCTATGTTCACCATGTCCTGACTGGTCTCATGTATTTTATGTGTTGACATCCCTTTTAAATTATTTTCATGATTATGATGCTTGCACAGTTTGTCACCAGTTACAGGAAAATGGTTTGTCACATTTGACTTGCAAGGTACTTAGTTCAATTTTATCAAAGCATTTGTAGAGCTGTTCAAATTGATTTATTTTGTTTATTACAAACTATGAATCTAATTCTTTAATCAACTCATCTTATCATTATGATGTCTTTTATTGTTTTCCTTCATGTTATCATTTTCCCACCAGTATATACAATGGTTTTTGTTTTACATCCTTCAATATTCATCATTCAACATCTCACTATTCACATTTTTTCTTGAGGCACTTCAATCTCTATTGATGGTTACGCCAGGTCCTCACTCTCTCGACATGACTCCTAAATATGATTAGATCTATTTTCCCTCACAAGATTCTTATTACAACCCTGTGCCTCTAATTGAAAATCCATATTTTCAAATATTTTGAGGTTTTCAAGAGGATGATCACGAATTTTATGATCCAACCACTGAATGGTTGTAGAAATCTTACTCAGCAAGGCCTATTGCAATAAAAAGGTTTCAACGTTTTCTCATGTTTGCTAAGTAGGATGACACAAAAGAAGGTGAATTTGAAAGAAGTCTTTGAGGTTTGTTTGATTATTCTTTCCGTCGGAAAGGTAAGAATGTGAATTGGATGAAAGTAGTGTTTGTAACACATCTTTCTTCCTATAGGAAAGGCCTTCAAATTTTTGGGCAAATTATTCAAGATTTCATCTTTTCTCTTGCACATTTCTTTATATTGTTTTAATCGATCATATCTTTGTGATTACAAGTCGGGAACGATTATGGTGGCCACATTTGAAATTCCATTATACATTGTTATCACCAAAAAAATGATCATCTAGCCTAATTTCTTAGATGGATCGAAGTACACCATGTAAAGCCAATTTTACCATGGTGAAATTGATTTCACTATGATAAATTACTTAATAAACCACCTTTGTTAAATAATTTATAGTTAAACCCATGAAGAATAATTAAATAAATCACTATTTATTTTATTTTATTCTAAGATTAATGAATTAAATCGTTGTTTTATTATTATTCCTTGTCAAATTTGACCCAATCATGAAAAATAAACAGATAAATCATTATTTTTCTTATTTTTCTCTAAGAATAATTAATTAGTCACTAATTATTATTTTTTTGTTAAATTTGACTAAATCTCTTAGGAATAGTTAAATAAATCTTTATTTGTTTATTATTCCTTAACTAATTACTTGAGATGATAAATAAATTATTAATTTATTTATTATTTCTAAATAAAAGTTTAAATACTTTTTCCCTCCTAACCAAATATAATAAAATATTCCAGGTGGTTATCCCAAGAATGGGATCAATAATATTTTATTATTGCTCATTATTCAAGGATAACTCAATATTTTGTTATAAATAGAAAGGTTTTCCATTCATTATTCACGTTTAATTATTTTCATTGTTGCACTCACTATTGTAACTCTAATTATTTTCATTGTCGTGCGCCATATTTTTGTTGGATTTATGCATTATAGAGGAGAGGGATTCTACAGAAGTTGAAGGCTTTTGAGGATAGACAAGAACCCATCCCATAGAGAGGAATTGGTAACATTTATCTGTTCTCTTCACAGGTGTTATTATTAAATTATTTTCTACATAGTTGGTTTCCATTGGAGGCTTGGGGTTATTACTCTTTCTTTCACTGTTTAACTATGATTGTAGCATAGAGATCAGAATTATGGTAGGTTTTGTTTTTAGCAATAGCTGCAGATATACAACTTTTAGTAGCCATTTCTATTTTTGAGATTGTTTTTCATCCACAATCTCAAGTGGGTTCTTTTTGTACATCATTGAGAAGAAAACACTACAACAAAATTGACAACTCCATTGGGTTTTATACTTCAGATCGAGAAACCTGGATGACCTTTGGTTTTTAGCTTAGGGTTTCTTCTTTTTTCAATTCTCTTAATGTTTCCTAGTGTTTTAATTCTAGATCTGATAAATTTCTGACTTCTGCAAGCTTTCTTGTCGTTTCCACAGGTCATAGGAGCCAACCACAACAAAGGCAACACCTTTTTCCAAAATTTGAAGATCAAGAGTCTTGGAATAGAAATCACAGCTTTCAACCCAAAGTGTGTGATTTGGGCTTTAGAATGTAACATTCAGCCCAAAAAGTGTGTTTTCAACAAAAACAGGACAGAACCTGCGATTTCTGGATTTTAGGGTTTCTCTCAGATCTGTTTATGGGTTTTGTAGAAAGTTGTATGTTGGTTGTCTGACCTCTATCTCATCCCGCTTAGGCCTTGATCCACTCTAATTTACTTGTAGAAGTCGAATTTAGCCTCCCCTAGGGCTTCTAGTACACTTCCACCTTTCGAGGAGGAGTTTAGCTAAGTGAGAAGTCTGAGTTTATGCAGCGCTTTCAGCCACATTTTCCAGATCTGTAACCTTTTGTTTCGGATCTAATAAGTTAGGTTGCTACCATCCATAGTTTCACATTTAAACTTGTTTAGTCATTCCCTTAAGGTCCCATTGGTTTCCCTAAGTGTTACACCCATCTCCCTATCTTTTTGCAGTGATCTTCCCTCTAGGTTTTTGTTGTTGCTACACCACTTTCAGCAGCTTAGTGTCACTTGATCCCAATCACATTGACATTCATATCTCTTGACTATTTCAGTGTATTTCCCATCAATTTAGCCACCAAGCAATACAGTGTTTGCAAACCCAATTTGGGTGGGGTTTAGTTAATTGTTTTGTTGTTCATTTTTTGTTATTTATTTCAATTTATTTGCAACAAGCTTTTTTCTTTTTTACAAACATGAGCTGGGCTTAATCAATTAATACACTTGCACACACAAGCACACCTTAAACGAAGGGTGCTTGGTTAACACCGCCAAGCCAAGACTTCACATAATAAATTTATCTCACCCCATCAGAGACAAAAGATATATTGTTGATCTCCCTTCACCATTCCCGTGTTTCGTGTGTCCTTCCATCATTGTGCCACCAAGGTGTATGTCGTGGAGACAATTAGGCCTTCACCCACAGTTTCCTCTTGGGCATATTACCCCTCCCCGTCGGGTTCGCGTTCATAACCCTCCAAGTCCCCATATTGACTCTTCTCCTAGTCCTTCTGATTCCTCATCTGATTCCGAGCCTCCTTCACCACATGTTGTCACCATGTCTGGACCCATAATTGGTGTAGGAATCCAAATTAGTGGTGGCTCTAGTACTATACCGGTGGTCACATCAGGCGAAACAATCTTAGGAACCATTCCGACAACCCCCATGCTCCCCTTTATGGTTGGGTTAAGTCTACTGGATCTTAACCAGTTGATAAACAACCCCATACACCATGATGCTAGTTGGTCCTCTATGCCGACTACGCTGCCCTCAAACATCCCAAAGTTCGAAGGTATTACTGGAGAGGATCCTACCAACCATGTTCAATCCTTCCACATGTGGTGTTTGTCTAACTCCATAACTGATGACTCCATTCATCTTCGGCTCTTCCAACACACGCTCACTAGAGACGCTGCAAAATGGTATGTAGACCAGCCCTTCGCCTCTCATTCCATTTTTTTGACACTTGTTAAAGCATTCCTTTCATATTTCCAGTTACCTCTCTAGTACGACACTAGCACTGAGTTATTGACCACATTCTGTAAGTCCTCTGCCACTCACCTTTCTGACCATGTTCAAGAGTGGTGTCGAAGGAGGAGCACATGTCGTGCCCCGCCTTTCGAAGACCGTGTCTATATAGATTGGTTTCTTAAGAGCCTTTTATCCCCCATCAAGAAAGATGTCGCGTCCCATTTTCCTCAGACCGAGGAAGAAGCTCTTCAGACCGCTTTGAGATATGATCTAATTTATGCACAATCCAGTTATGTCTATACTGCCACTCCAAACCTCCATCTTCTTAGAGGTGCTAATGCATGAGGGGCATCTCACGCTGCCGATGGTATAATTGGATCCCTTTCACACTCTTCACCATATTCTCAGGAGAGTTATGGCTATCTGTAGGGGGGCACCAATTCCTCCAACAATTATGCCCCTCCTACCAGCAACATGTTTCCAGGGTCTCAACATGTCTACCAAATTGTTGCTCCTTCTTATGTACAGCTTGACGCTCTAGCCCCTCAAGCATTAGCACCGCAGCATCCCATGCATGCTCAGCCCCAGCATCCACCACCCCCTTAGGGCCAGGTGTTTGCATAGCAGAGTGATACCAATCCCCCAAATTCGAAGAAAAATAATAAGGGGAAAGGTAACAAGGGTAACTAGGGTAACCGAGGTAACCATCCTAGTAAACCCCAGGGGAACCAGCCTAACACCAACAACCAGCAACAGAGCGACTAGCCTAAGAAGAACAAGGTTATTCATACGAACAAGCCTTTTTCATGTTGTGGTGTACATTTCCATTATACTTATGAGTGTCCTATTTTACCCTAGATGCGCCAAATGTGGGAAGCTCAAGCAACTTCTCGAGGTCAAAAATTGCCTCAGAATCTTGCGCCACCTCAACTGGCCATGCTCAAAAATCCTTTCCCACAGCAAGGATTTGTTGCTACTCAACCTCAACTAGGTCAAGCAGCCCATCCCTCCCAACCTTTTGGTCCTCGTGACTACCAAATCCTCATGATGGATTTTGATAAGGTCAATACCTCTAATCAACAACCAATTCCTTAGCACCCTATTGTTACCATCTTAGCCGAGTCATCCAAATCCACCCACCCAGGACCTCCTCCATTTGTGGGTGCCTCTCCTATGTTCCCACCAAGAACTATTTCTTTAGGTCTTAACCATCTAGGTTCTATTCCACTAGGACATTACCCTGTAGGCTAGATACCTTTCTTATTTCCCCCTTCGAGAGTATTTTTTATCCCTGTCATGGCTTCACTGGTCCTTCCTAATGTGACTTTGTGGATCCCATTATGGTACATTGATCCCCTAGAAATCACTCCACCTGGTCAGCTAAGACCTTATCATTCTTCGACCCCAGTTCAACTGGTCCCTACGACCCTACCATTGCTTCAGTTCCACCAAAACCTCAACAAGAACCCATTCCTATTGCGAAAGCATCTAGACAGCGGGGCAAAGCTAAGAGGAAAAAGGCTAAGGACAAGGCTCCCCAAGCTTTTCCATCCCCCAAAGCCCCAAATCTGTCACATCCATGCACTTTGTGTGAAGTTGTTGGGCATGCCACCAATAATTGTCCAGAGCTTCCTCGACTTAAATTGTTGGTTCATGAAGCGTTCCCTGAGTTGAATATTTGGGAAGTCCATGTTAACATCCCTATCCCACCTAAGAAACTCAAAATGCTTCACACAAACCACCCTTGTGCCCTGTGTGACCTTCGTGGTCACTATTCCCATTGTTGCCCTCATCTTGATGAATTTTGTGATTTCCTTGGGGCAAATCATGAATACGAGACCACTCATACTGGAGCCTCTACTCCTCTACCTATGGATTATGGTACCACCAGTCAACCAAAACAGGCAAACTTTGGCCCTCCTATTGTGATCCCTCCCCCCGATGTCGAGATGACGGACACCACAAGCCCCATGCTTTACCTATCATCATCCTTGACTTCCTCATAGAAAAACATTTCTGAGGTTTCTGTGTGAGCTTATATCAATCCTCTTTTGACAGAATCCCAGGTCTCAACATCAGTAGACACTTCATCTACCAGTCTGTCATCTACCATTCAAGACGATGCATATGTGAACCTTCTTTCTCAAGTTGACGCACCAGGTAATACCACTGCATCATGTAATTAGCCTTCATCCCGTCCACCCATCTCCCAGCCTAATGGGGACACCATGGAAGCTATGTCTACCCCTGATTACCCCTACCCTTAAGTAAGGGGCATTTATTTAGAGGATTTTAAAGGCCATTTCCTTCCTAATTATCTCCATGCACTCTACCCCAATAAATTTCACTTATAGCACATCCCTTTGATTTGTGTGTCTTTATTTCTGCCATGGCATCACATAGATTGCATCGTCTCATCCATTGTCTTTTGCACCTTTCATATGGATCCATCATCCACACCGTATATCGGTCATGCCGATGGTGCAAGTTGCTTCTCTAGGAATCTAGCCTCAGCAGCCTGGGCCATTTTTACCCCCTTGCATACGTTAGTCCTTTCTAACAACATGTGCATTGGATCTACCACCAATAACTAGGTTGAATATGATGCAATGATAGGTTTGTTAGTCGATGACCTTGCTCATCGCATCCTTCATCTTAATGTTCATTTAGATTACTTGCTACTTGTAATTCAATTGAATGGTGTGTATCATGTGCATAACCAAGTCCTGTTTAGAAAATATCTACGAGTTAATCTGTTGGTACGTGAATTTGAAACCATTACATTCAGTCATGTTCCTAGAGCCCAAAATAACTATGTAGTTTCCATTGCAAACAACATTCTATATTGGCATTTATCACATATATACCGAAGAATATAACACAACAAATTGTGAACCATCATCGTCATATAAAATGCATAATCATATTATGTATCATACAAGTGTTTGGAGCCCTTAGCTCTAAATATATCCAGTATGCCCATAGCATATTGGGGAAGGGGGCACATATTCCACCACATCTCGTTATCATCCTTTGGAGGATTTCATGCCAAGTTGGGCCGAGATGCTTGAATCCCATTTTCAAGCACTCGGAACACAATGGCACTCCACAAACTCCTCCTGCTAGGGGGCATCATTCCCACCTTTGCATACCCGATTATTCCCTTCCAACACATATAATTGCGAGCAATATCCCATGCTTCGGGGAATGATGGTTTTCCTCTAGCCATCCTCTCAATCAAGTCTTGGCCTAGATCCCACCAAATCTAGGTATGGTCGATTATCCTCCCATTCCTTGGATAGTTTTTTCTGCCAGCCTCTCTGGCGAGCCATATGCACACTGCATATCGTAGACCTTTGATACCATATCTTAAAATTTTCTACTCCTTTACCACCTAGTCCCCATGTTTGACTTAGTGGGCGAGGATGATTCTAGACCTCCTCTAGTAGTTCATTCTCATTTTCCTCTTCCCTTAATTCTTCACCAGGAACCATCGTTCCAAGAAGCATTCAGGTCATCTTTAGACAAGTAAGGTCACTTTCCTAAAAGTCACACATCCTAATTCCGACAATCAGTTTTTCCGCTACAATCTCCACAAGATTTAGGGCCTTTTCCTCATCTCCAAATTCACCACAACTCACTTAGCAAATGAATCCAAATTGGAGGGAAAACATCCTTTCATAGAAAAAACCTGAATTTTTCTATCACCCATTGTGACCAGACCGTAGCTCAATTTGACGAACCATTAGCAATGTTGGAAAGCTCTCATCGAGCTCTATAATGGGTCTTCATCATTTTTTGATGATTTGACACTTCAACAGGAAGAAATGTTTTACAAGAAAGGTCACTTCGTCACCTCTCAATATTGAATTTATTCATAAAGCGACACTTGTACTTTGAGGTCCACTTCCTCTTAATACTTTTCCTACCATATGTCGACTTTCGAAATGAGTAACCATCATTTACTCATGTTTTGATGGTCCCCATCGGGCTTAGTCTGTGTGGCAGCGTCATCGCGTCACCCTTGTCTAAAGCATCTGCGATGAGTTACCCTTGCACTCTTGGAGTCTATTTCATATACCATTATATCATGTCACAATATTCCATCCATATTTGCATATTGCTCATCATATGTCGCCCATTTTGGCCTTCATTCATATTGTCCCCATCCCCTCTGGAGTTGAGTCAATTGTTGTCAGGTCAACCATGCACTTTATGCTTTGACAAGGTTAGTCGTCTATTTGTCTGTCAGTCCCACTTTTCCCCATTATCCATGGTGTCAGTCCATCAGTCACAATAATTTTTTCCATCATGCTTTAGTTGAGGATCCTCATTGCCTCATCTATCGTGGGCCCTATTTTTTTGTCATCAGCTCATTTATTCCAAAAGAACAACCTAGATGGCAGTGTATCTTGGTTCCAGCTTCCATTTTTGTTCAGCGCCTTGGATCAATCAGAGGGACTCATCATTGCCCTTTGAATTGGTTGTTTCATGTCCATTGTTCATACACTTGATGGTCCAGTGATGCAGTAGATTGTACCAGTGATTCCCGGGTGTGTGTAAGATGTTTCAGACCTCATGAGGGGATGGCCCTTCAGGTAGCCCCGCACATGACCAGATTCATACCTACTATGCTACAACCTCAGATGTAGTTCCGTACAGTTAATGGGTTTAGTTCCTACTGATCACAGTGTTCATAGCATGCACGTCTCCTCTAGATGGTCCATTCAGTTTTGCATAGCCCTTGCTTGTTCATCAGTGCTTCTATGATTATTCTACCCTCCCTCCCACCCATTTTTTGAGGGGAGGGGCTTTGTATCTCATGTACTCAGATATTATTATATTTAGCCCTGGCTCATGTTTCTTCTAGGTGCATTATGTATATGGGACACATTGTATTATTTTCTAGCTCTGTTATGCCAGCATGTCATGTACCATTCAACATGTACTTCATTGCTTAGTTTTACATTTCTTGGAAAACCATTATCTTTTTTACTAAGTTATCTCAGTGGGTATGGGTATGCCTCCCCCACCTCATTGAGGTCTGGTACCACAACATAAAAGGAGACTCGTATTATTCTCTCCCCCTCTGTCCCTTTCCTCTTTCACTTAAGCTTTATTGGTCTCTCTCTATCCCTCTCTGACTCCCCTGTGCTGTATAGTGATTGTGTCTTTACAACATACTTCAGTCATAGGTTTTGCTCCTAACACTCGTACGTTGGGGGGCAATCTGTTATCACAAAAAAATTGATCATCTAGCCTAATTTACTAGATGGATCAAAGTACACCATGTAAAGCCAATTTTACCATAGTAAAATTGCTTTCACTGTGAGAAATTACTTAATAAACCATCGTTGCTAAGTAATACATAGTTAAACCCATGAAGAATAATTAAATAAATCACTATTTATTTGATTTTCTTCTAGGAGTAAATAATTAAACCATATTTTCTTATTATTCCTTGTCAAATTCGACCCAATCATGAAAAATAAACAACTAAATCATTATTTTTCTTATTTTTTTCTAAGAATAATTAATTAATCACTAATTAATTATTATTTCTTTGTTAAAATTGACTAAATCCCTTAGGAACAATTAAATAAATCCTTATTTATTTATTATTCCTTAACTAATTCCTTGAGATGATAAATAAATCATTTATTTTATTATCATTATTTCTAAATAAAAGTTTAAATACTTTTTCCCTCCTAACCAAATATAATAAAATATCCCAGGTGGTTATTTTAAGAATGGGATCAATAATATTTTATCATTGCTCATTATTCGAGGATAACTCAATACTTTGTTATAAATAGAAAGGTTTTCCATTCATTATTCATTTTTGATTATTTTCATTGTTGCACTCATTGTTGTAACTCTTATTATTATCTTCATTGTTGCACACCATATTTTTGTTGGGTTTATGCATTATAGAGGAGAGACTCTATAGAAGCTGAAGGCATTTGAGGATGGCCAAGAACCCATTCCATAGAGGGGAACTGGTAACATTTATTTGTTCTCTTCACATGTGTTATTATTAAATTATTCTTTACATATCTGGTTTCCATTGGATGTTTGGGGTTATTACTCTTTCTTTCACTGTTTAACTATGATTGTAGCATAGATCCGAATTTTGGCAGGTTTTGTTTCTATCAATAGCTACAAATCTACAATATTTAGCAGTAATTTCTATTGTTCAGATTGTTTGTCATCCACAATCTTAAGTGGGTTATTTTCGTACATCATTGAGAAGAAAGCACTACAACATATGTGACCCCAACCTTCTAGTTGTTAGGTTAGGAGTAGGATTAGCTGCATCTTAGTTTTCCTTCTCTTGCACACATCTTGTCTTGTTATCTTTAATCTCTCTTGTCTTTTCTTACTTTTCTCTTGCATTATGCTTTGGTTTAGTGTCTTTTACTTGGATTCTAGTTTTGTTTCCTTATTGTGTGTTGTCTTTCCTTTCATTTTGTTTCTTTTTTCTTTCTTTCTTATTGATTGTCTCCTTTTGTTTTCATCATGTGAATAAGTGTTGTACCTAGACTTTTTTTGGCTTCTTAGTATGTGTGTGGTTGAAATCTGAAGATTATTGTGAGACTTCAACATTTGGATAACCTCGAGTCCACCTTCCATGTGTTGGTTATATATTTTGGAAGTCCTAATAGAAAATACAATCCGTCTGTAAGGATAGTTTTGGTCTAACCATCAACTTATGTCTACTCAAGAAACCTTATGCCTATAGTCGGTTTTGTGTTTCCATTTTTTCATGCTTATACAATCAATATAAGAGGAGAAGGGGAAAAATCTAAATGAGAAAACCCAAATCAGAGGTATCTATATGCTTCTCTGAAGGAACAACCTCTTCTGATCTTAGTAAGTCGGGATCCCTCTTCTGCCCAAAAATGAATAAGTTTTGAGGCACAGTTCTCTTTAACATAAATTAATAAAGGCAAAAGAAGAGAAAGGCTTCCTATGCAGAGAGTTGAAGCAAGCAACTCCATCGAGGTACTTTCCAGGATCGATGGCAGAAGTGCAAAATTTTTGATCCTGTGTGACTCCATTGGAGTACTTTCCAGGCCTGCTAGCAACGAAGAAACACCAGAGATGAAAAATTATACTCTGAAAATCTTAAGCTTGCGAGCTACATTACCCTTCCCAACTTGAAACATTGTGATATTGTTGAACCTTATGTTATGTTCAACTGAGAAGGCATAAAGGGGACCATGTCTATTCATGGGTTAAGTGAGGATTCCAAAGTAATCTACACGATGAATTAATATTCCCTGAAGAACCAAGGCCCGACACAGTAGAATTTAACCATGGCAGAGAAGATGGAAGTCTACTAGTGTGTTGCCAAGTTTTTTAGCTACTACAACACCCTCCAATATTTTGGTTGACACTCAATTTCAGAGCCTTCTTTGGTCTTTCACATTGTTGTTGGAAAACATTGAAACTCATTTCATGTACTTTCTTGAAGTATTTTTCTCCCCTTTGCAATTTATGTAAACAATTGTCTTTTCGCAAGATTGGTTTTCACACAATGTGTAAAAGCCTGTTTTGGTGGTTTTAAGGGTCTATATTTGTGAATATGTGTTTTTCTCTTCCATCTAAACATCTGTTGCACTCATTCGCAAAGTTTTAAGTATTGTCACACAAGTGTCGTCATGGTTGTCACAAAGCGTAACTTAAGTGTTGCACTTGTCATAACTGGTCATAAAGTTGTTGCACCGAGGGAAATTCTTGTTCATGTGACCTGGATGATCTATGTTGTTGTGTCATCAAGTATTCTAAGTGTGATATCATAGTTGAAGTCTTATCACTATTCACACAAGTCTAACAGGTCTTAGACTTATCCATTTCTGAGAAGTTTTCTCGACCAAACAACTTGGATTTACCCGACCTCCTTGAACTGTGCATTCCACATTTTTAGTCCTATAGTTGTGAACTTTCCCCTTGGCACTATGCAATGTGTAGTTCTTGCCTCCCAAGATTATTTCACTGTGCAACTTTTATGCTCAAGCTTCAACCTTGGCCTCAAGAATTGTGCAATCATTTCTCTCAGCTTCACCCTAATTGTGCATTGCGTAATCACAAGCCTCAAACTCATTCCCTAAGCCTATGAACTGCATAGTTGCACAATTTCCCAGCCTCCCTTGTCTCTCATAACTGTGCATTGTGTTCATTCAATGTCCATCCCCTTAGCCTTCCTCACTGGCTCCCAAAACTGTGTATTTTTCTCCCTCAGTCCAGCCTAAAATACGCATTGTGCATTCTCAAGGATCAAGCCTCAGCCCTAAGCTCTTGAACTATGCAATTGCACAATCACCTAGGCTCATATGTCCTCTAGAACTGCATAATAGGTTGATCCAGTGCCTGTCCCATCTACTTGTCTTCATAAGCTCCCAAATTGCGCATTTTTCTTCCTCAACCCAGCCTGAACCGTGCATTGTGTAGTCTCAAGGCTCAAGCTTCACCCCTAACTGTCTGAGTTACGCAATTGCGTAGTTACTAAGCCTCTTTCCCAGCCTGTCACCTGGTTCTGGCTTAGTCAGTGGATTAATGTGCACCATCTTAGAATAGGGGTTTATTGGATTGATGTCATCTTGTCATGAGTGATCTACAGATACAGGTACTTTAGCATGCTATGGTGAGATGATGAAGGAGGGAAACTGATGAAAGACACTCTTGTAGTTGAACATGTAATCACAAGAAAAAAAAGGGACATCAGTTTGTGATCGCAACTCAAGACTTAAGATCATTGAAGACTCCTTATCACCAAGTCATATGAAGGTGAAAAGAAGAGCACCCTCAAGCAGACACTCAACACATAGTAGAAGCAATGGCTTAACATTATCACATCATCAAGTAGTCCATGTCAGTAGTGTTGTGTCATGTCATGAGTTTTCATATGCCACATCTTCATTATGAATCATGTAAATATTATATTCCACATCGTCATTGTGAATCATGTAAATCGTATTCAAAATGTATTGTAAAGTGGAAGTTCAAAGGACACACATGGAATATAAAGGATCACATAAGTTGAAAAGTCATAGGAAGTCAAACAGTTATGAGGGTAGTCAAAGAGGCACAAGGAAGGGGAAGTATCACCCCTTGGTTATATATATTCCCTCATTATATGAGCAAAGGACTTTTCACCTTGGCTCCTCCCGCAAGGCATTAGAGAGATAGATCAGTTCTTTTGAGGAGCAAGGAGTGGCTCCAATGCTCCACTATTGGAGCTAGTGATGTTCATTGTACACATGTGTCTTGGAACTTTTACTTAATACAAGAAGCCCTATGGGCCAACACATTCTTCATGCATGGATTATGAATATTTGTAAGACTACTATGTTAATGTTTGTAATTCATGTTTGCTTTCATTTGTGCTAAAGTAGTTGAACTATTTTCGTTATTTTGGTACTTATCATATTGATAATATGTTGTAATTACTATTATCTCTATCACATCCTCGTGGACTGTTCTGCTGGATATTAGATAGATCTTCCTTGTCATATTGGGTTTAATGACCGTTGCATCTTTGTGGACTATTCCGCTTGATGTTGTACGGACCCTTCTTGTTCATGTGTGTCTCTACTAGGGTGGTACTACCTCTCTCTTAGAGGCTCACTTTTCCTCCCCTCTGCAATGAAATAACTTTGACACACATATGATCGAACACTCACCAAGCACACCCCCTTTGCTTTTCGATGGAACCACACGTTCTGCTCTCTTACTGACAGTTAGAACCAAGGAAAATCTATAAGAATACATGGCAACTAGGCTGATATTTCAGAAGGGGCTCCTACTCCAAACGGTGTGAGGTCTAATAGGACTTCACATCAGGGAGACCCCTTGGTTGACGGATTTCCAGCATCGTCAACACTAACTAAATTAAAAGAATCATGAAATTGATTGCAAGATTACATGACGAAGTTTAAGTCAATATGCTACAACAATGGTAGTTAATAGTTGTGTAACTTACTATTCCTTTACTAAATATTACTCTATGTAAGGATGATGGTTTATCTAATGGTCATTGAAGGAATATGGAAAGTAATTCAGAAAAGTTACACGTTGGCAAATGCTATAAAAAAATTCTAACTCCATACATTTTCATGAGAGGTTACCCGACGATATTACAATTATATATATATATATATATATATATATATATATATATATATATATATATATAATATATATAAATATATAATAATATATATAATAATATTATATATATATATATCTATATATATTATAAATATATGGCAACATATAAATATTTTCACATTTTTAGTAGAGAGGTTTAAAAATTAATAGGTAAAAATTATGTTTTTATTATTTTGCTAATTTTAAATGTTTAATGTAATTATAAAAAAAAGAATTAGTGTAATAGGAATAAGATAATATTTTTATATTTTTATTAGAGAAAAAGTTTCAAAATACAATAGTTAAAGTTATTTTTTTATTTATTTAGTTAATTTTAAATAAATAAAGAGTTTAAGATGAAAACATTTTCTCTTGGATTGTCCAATTTTCTCTTGGATTGTCCAATTTTCATTGATATCTATTTTAAATTTCAAAATATTTCTCACTGCCAATTTTCTTGACTTGTTAAACCAACATAACTAAAGTGATCTCGGAATGTTTCTCTTACTTTTTTTCTAGCATAGAAAGAAAATGTTAAAAAATTAAAACTAATTTTTGTTGACACCTAATCCTCTGCGATTGGGTGAATTTGGAATGTGAACAGTCATCAAGAAGATGAACTGAGCAGTCACATTCTTTGTAGATGACAATAGCTACCTAATGAAATAAATCGTATCAGTTTTCTGCCAAACTGGAGTTACTCCTGGCCTGACATGGTATCAGAGCCAGTTCTCAAAATAGTTGTAACTCCCTTCATTTCTGCTACTCTGGGCTGTATGCTGGTCTGAGAACTGTCCACTGAGCGTTGTCCTCCATTGTTCTGACCTAAGCTTTGTCCTCAAACGCCTCTGTCATTCTGTCCACTGAGCTCTGTCCTCAATGCCTCTATCCTCACTTCTCAAGTTTTTTCGTTGTGATATCGGTCTGCCTTACTGTTTATTTTTTTTAAAAACCATAGGCCACCGTGGAAGCGGAGAATCGAATCCGGCGAATACTTCTTGCAGAGTCATTCAATTTTCGGCCTTCTTGCAGAGAGGTATTCATTTTTCGAATTTTTTTTCTTTATTGAAAGGAATATGAAGGACGCTCTCCAGCTGTAGTCAAACTCCAGTTCTCCAAGTGATTCAAACTAAATGTGTATTGACTTGTGCGCGATTCAAACTGAATGTGTATTGAGCTGTGCGCTGTTCAAATGATATTTGAAACGTTGTATGTGCAGTTGAAATGGTCCAGCATATATATATGGTATTGAACTCTGTGGTTTTTCTCATTTTCTCGTTTGTCTATGATCTGATACAGCACTCTGCGTTTTTATTTTACTGGCAAACACTTCTTGCTCTGTTAGTTTTGCCCCTCAGGCCATTTCTCGTCAAGATTGAGGAGAGAACGCGAGTCTGCACCTGATTGCCACCATTTTGAGGGCCCTGCACACCGTTTGATCTATGGAGTCTCCAAAGATGGCACTTTTAAGTTTTCTAGGGTCTTATTTTTCAACCTTTTAAGTTGCGTTTCTCTCGCATTGCACGCGGATTCTGATTTCTTACAAGAGCCAAGTCGCTTGAAGTATTTTGCTGTAAAAATTTGAGCCAAATTTGGCGGAAGAACGATATATTTAGCGGAGGTAGATGTCGTCCAAGTGAGGTTTTGAATGAAGTTTAAGAAGGGGATTAGTATGGAGCGCAGCACTAGTATTAGCACCAGCGAAACCTTCTCTGAGTCATATTTTTGTGAACGACTATGAACCGAGACCTTGTTCACAACAGCCGCAAGTTTTGTGGAGATGAATAGTTTTGTGGAGATACAGCGTTTAAATAGTTTTGCCTGGTATCAATGCGCAGTTTTTTTTTTCTTTTTCATTCAAAACATTTGAATGGTAATGTTACCCTGCTGCGTCCTAAAGTTAAAGCATTAAAATGATATGTAATATATAAATATATTACATTTTAAAAAATTGAAGTGATATGTACATAATATTTCAATGAAATGTTGATGATTTTATCAAACATTGGAAGGATTTGAAGAAACATAGTGCATAAAGTATTTTTTTCTATCAGCAGAAGTACTTTTTCTATCAGCAGAAATAATTTTTTACAGAATGCATTCAATCATCTCTATCGTAGGAATAGTTCTCACTAGCAAGGAGAACTATCCTGATTGGTCCAGGATGATACAACACACCCTCATCTTCAATGAGTTTTGGAAAGGAGTGTGTGGCGGAGAAGGAGACAGTGACCCAGAAAAGCCTACCTCAGACAAAGAGCTCGCCATTTGGGAAAACAAGAACAGCAAAGCTTATGCATTAATCGCAACATCTGTAAATAAAGAGGTGAGTCGCCATATTTCATCATATTCAATTGCCTTTTAAGCTTTACAAAATCTGAAAGAACTCTATGACTCACATTCTGCACTTGAAGTCGTCCAACTCATGATTAAACTCTTCACTCTTGAACTGCAAAATAATGATCCTCTTGCTCTTGCATCTGAAATAAAGTCTATAATGCATGATATCAAATCCACTAAGGTTGAGCTAGATATCTCTCTTATTGCTTTTCTCAAGGCACTTTATCCTACATACTCCAATTATCTTAAGTCTTTGCAAGCAAATGGA
>APFE030306151.1:50681-71952 GCA_000404065.3 Pinus taeda
TGAAATGTGGTATGGACATGTTCCTTCGGTAAAGCATCTCAGGGTCTTTGGTTCCACCTGTTATGCTTTGATACCAAGGGTACATAGAAACAAACTTGGTGCTAGAAGTCGTAAGTGTATCTTCCTGGGGTATTCAAACACCTCCAAAGCATACCGCCTCTATGATGAAGTAAATAAAAGTTTGTTGTATCTAGAGATGTAATTTTTCTTGAATCATCCAAATCTGACAATGTTGTTGAGTGGCAACTTGATCGCTTGGATAGATTCGTAAAAACAAAATCATTTCAAGAATTTGATAATTAGATTCCACATATTGAAGGGGGGATTCCTATTCTAGATCAACATGTGGAATCTTCTTCTGAAGAATACTCTCTCCCGACTGAAACTCCAACAACGGATGATGCTTTAAGTGATGTAATTGATAGAATTGGGAGACTCAATCTTGATTCACTCCCAACTCATCAACAGAGCAGCCTGGACCATCTCATAAAAAGGTCCCCCAAAGTGGCTGACGAAGACACTTGAAAGTGTTCATCCTGATGAAATTGGAAAAACAGGAACCAGAAATTAAAACCGACAAAATGGAGGTGATGTAGATGACTCTAATTCACCTGTTGATATGGATGTTTCTTATGATTGTGAATTGAACTTGTCTACAGATTTTGAACCAACTTCCTTTAAAGAAGCTGCTTCTCATGATGAATGGAAAGAAGCAATGCAAAAGGAGTATGATGCCTCATAAAGGACGACACTTGGAAGTTGGTTGATCCTCCATTTGGAACCAAACCAATTGGCTACAAGTGGGTCTACAAGAACAAGTACAAAGTTGACGGCTCACTTGACAAGCACAAATCTAGGCTTGTGGCAAAAGGTTTTGCACAGAAGGAAGGGGTCGATTATGAGGAAACTTTTGCCCCCATAGCAAAATGGGCCACCATCCGGACACTCTTTGCACTAGCAGCTCAGAACGGTTGGAAAGTCCATCAAATGGATGTAAAAACTGCCTTCTTGAATGGAGATCTAAAAGAGAATGTTTTTATGTCCCGGCCTGAAGGATTTGCTGTGAAAGGACATGAACATAAAGTATGCAAACTTGTGAAGTCCTTGTATGGCCTCAAACAAGCACCACGAGCCTGGTATGAAAAACTAACTGAGCATCTTCTGAAACTCAACTTCAATCATTTTGATCTTGATGATGCAACTTTATTTGTCAAGAAAGTTGGCAAAACAGTTGTATATCTTGTGGTATATGTAGATGATCTTTTAATGACAGGGAACAATGAAAGCTACATTGCATCCATAAAGAAAGAATTAGGAAAAATTTTGAAATGACTGATTTGGGCTATGTTCATTACTATCTTGGCATTGAAGTAACCAACATCAAAATCCATATTTCTTTCTCAAAAGAAATACATTGGAGATTTGTTAAACAGATTTGGCATGACAAAATGCAATCCTCTTTCTACTCCAATGGAACAAAACTTGAGGCTCACATCTATTGAAGGAAAAGAATTTGAGGATGCAACAAAGTACAGACAGCTTATAGGAAGTCTCATTTATCTCATTACTACCAGACCAGACATTTCATTTGCTGTTGGAATCCTCTCCAGGTTTATGCAAAAGCCTGGTGAGGGACATTGGTCTGCTGCAAAAGAGTTCTAAGGTACTTGAAGGGAACTCAAGACCTTGGAATCAAGTATACACAGGTGGACGACTTCAGCTTGATTGGATACTCTGATTCAGACTTCGATGGAGACAAAGAAACTGGAGTATCTACTTCAGGATATGCTATGTGTCTTGGATCAGGAGCTGCCTGTTGGAGATCACACAAACAATCAGTTCCAGCAGATTCCACAACAGAAGCAGAATACGTGGCAACAGCTGAAACAATGAAAGAAATTGTGTGGCTCAGGAAAATTTTTGAAGATTTGCAGGTAAAACAAGTACAATAAACTCCACTCATGATTGACAACACCTCTGCAATAAGTTGGCCAAGAACCCAAAGTTCCATGATCGTACAAAGCACATCAATACTAAATATCATCTGATCCGTCATCATGTTGAGGCCAAAACAATCCATCTCTGTCATTGTTCCACAAATGAGCAAATTGCAGACATCTTCACCAAAGCGATTGGAAGAGAAAAGCTTGAAAGATTCAGAACGATGCTTGGACTCACCAACATCTCTTCATATTAAGGGGGGGAATGTTGACACCTAATCCTCTGCGATTGGGTGAATTTGGAATGTGAACAATCATCAAGAAGATGAACTGAGCAGTCACATTCTTTGTATATAACAATAGCTACCTAATGAAATAAATCGTATCAATTTTTTGCCAAACTAGAGTTACCCCTGGCCTAACAATTTTTAAGAAATTGGATTAATATTTTTCTTTTTTAAAATCAATAAACCATATTAATCTTAATAAATGTTAATTATCATCCTCAAATAATATTTTTATAACATAATTTTTATATATAATTATTAAATTAATATGTATACATTATAATATTTTTAAGTTAAAAAATTTCCCAAATTTAATACAATTTTTGTTAATAAAAAATATACTTTTATTTAAATGAAAAATGAGTCACAATAAATATGGACTCATTTTAATATAACTTAAATACCTATAATAAAAATGTAAGATCAAAAAAATCTCTATCGAAAAAGTTTAATTTGTCTCTTTTTAAGTCAACTGTCTTATTGGTGATGCATTAGTATCTCATTCCTTTTAAATATAATTATAAGTACACTTATTTTCACATGGCAAAGGCTAACCAGCCTGCTATAGAGCATTAAATGCCTGGGTACATGTATGCTCTATAATAAAATAACACATTGTTTTTATTTTTAATTTATGTAGCCACTACGCGCGCATTATATTATGTTATAGAGCATGCATGTACCCAAGCATTTAATGCCCTATGGCAAGCTGGTTAGCCCTTGCCATCTTAACCTATGTATTCATAAATACACTTTCACCCAACATCCATGCGACAATGACTACATTTCCTCGATTTTTTTGTTTATTTTTTTCGTAATTTCAAACCTAACTTCGTTAATTTTTCTCTGTGTTATTCATTTTATTAATGTAAAGAAAATGATACAATTAAACATATCACTAAATTTTATGCATCCGTACCATCTATGTAGCCGCATGAATTTTCATTAATCGTAATAACCTTTGAAAATGAATAAAGATAAGATAAATATGACGACAACACTGTTCCACTCTACATGATGGTTTCTCGATGGTGTACTTTAGATTTATGAGTCAATTTATTACTTTCACAATCAAAGTGGTGAGATGTTTCACCATTTTTACAAGAAAGAAGGAAAAGGTTTAGACGTTATGTGGACATTTTTCCAATTTTTCTTCCGTTTTAGTTATTAAATATAGAAAATAATAAAAATATATATTGGGTATTGGGTATTGTTGGAAGAAGACACTCAGTGACCATCATATTAATATGTCAATTTAAGAGACTTTAATTTGAGTGGGTAAGATAACAATTATTACACCAAAATAAATATATATATACATATATATGAGAGCTAGAAAGAGGTTATTATGATATTGCTTGTATAAATAAGTACAAAATCATTACAACAATAATTATCAAAACATAGAAAAAATAATCGTCATTCTACACAATAATCTAAAATAAAATCAATTAACTTGTTAATATTTATTTATTAAATATATAAAATAGCCTAATATAAAATCAATTAAATTATTAATATTTAATTATTAAATATATAAAAATTTAATAAACATTAGTATATTTTTTTCAAAATAGTTCACAGACATTAAGTGGTGCTACATCTACATTACATCCACGTGAAAATAGCTTAACCCCAAGATCGTGATAGGTGAGGCACTTACTTGAGGATAATAAACATCAGTATATATAACAAGGGAGCCATTGTCGTAGCTGTAGTCCCTGTTGGGGTTTAGAAACTCTAGTTCTTTGAGTTGCCACAATGACTTTGGCAGTAATTTTAACATGTTCCAATTTTACACTTTCAGTCAGGATTAGACTAATCAGTCTTGGGCATCTGAGTTCGTGAGAATTCATCTTTAAAGACAGAGTTCTCCTCTTTTTGTCTGATATAGATTGCCATTTCATGGAGAACATTTTTAATTCATGAGAGCCCATAATATTACATTGTTAACAAGTGCTTCGGAAACATATTATTACATGGCATCAAGTTCGACACGTTGTCTTGGAAAGTTGCAATAATAATAAGAGCAATTGAGAAACTCTGACAAACCTGTAACAATGAAATGTTTCACAAGGTTGAATTGGAAGTTGCCTTCAGATTGTTCAATTTGAGCAGGTATTACAAACATGCTGGCCAATTTTCTTTCCTGATCCAGGTGACTGCATAAAATGTTGATCCATAAATATCATCCCGGAGGCAATCTATTAATTGTATAGCTGTTAATTATTCCAAGGGGAAAGCTACATAAATACCTCTTTGACAGCTACTGCTCCTTTAGAATATAAACACGGATGAATTCTGTAAACAATGTTCGCTGGTATATCAAGCAATTGATTTCATAGAAAATGGCTGACATCTAGATAACATGGAAACAACAAAAGCCCCACTTCTACAGAAATGCCATAAATCCAGAAAATCTCTAAAACATATTTTTGCTATAAAGTGATAGACTGTCTTAAGGGCTACCCATTGCATATTTGCTTTCAATATAAAAATTCAAGAGGCATAACAAAATTTAATAGCACAATAGAAGCAGAGGATGTCACCTACACAATTGTCCTGAGAATGGCGTAAACCATATACAGATCAATAATCTGCAGTACCCGTTTCAATGTCATATGAATAATAGTGCACAAGATTAGACTTTCATCCATCAAACGACAAGGGCTATTGTTAACACACAAAGCCCTCCACCCTGTTTTTCTTAGAATTCACAAAGGATACCGGGAAAAACCTAAATAAAAGAATTTGGTATTACCTTAAGTTTGGTGGGAGTTTCAGAATATGTAGATCGAAGGGAGGCAACAAGTATGTGTGCATCCTTTGTTGTTGAACTTCCCATCCTTGCTTGGATATTTCTCTTCGGCCTAGTAATAAAAAAGACACTTGTAACACATGCAAAAAGAATGTATAATATAAAAATATATTTCAAACACGTAAAATCTCGTGGGCCCACAATTTTACCACCTGGCCTCTCGTCCTTCTTGCATACCCAACATCTTTACCTCTGTCTCTTTTGCATGTCCAACATGTCAAGAAATTAGATGAGATCCACTCGTACCCTCACATCCCATCCCTACTTTTGTTACTCAATTCATCGTTCTCAATGTCCTCGTCCCTCAGGTACTTGTTCGAAGGTATCCCCCTACCGTGGCGAGACTAAGAAGTGTTCCGAGCAATACTCAGCGGTTCTTCTTTGTCCAATTTGTGCCCGGGGGCTGCTGAAGAGGGAAGAGGGCATGGGTTTCTAAACCCACCGTTACGCAAATTGGTTCAGTCGACTACAGACCGATAGGGAATTCAAAGACAGAATTAGTAGCATTTCTCCCTGTAGCAGCATAGCTTCTTCTGACCGAGCCCTATTAATCGAGTGAGCCCTATCAATGTGAAATGGAGAAATCGATGTGCCAGGTTCACCAAGGCTGGGAGACAGCTGACGAAAATCATAATTGCTTCCAACACACTGCATAAGAAGGTTATAATTCAATATTACTTGCATGGCCATATTCATGCATCCAATAAATAATCAGTTTCCTAAATCTATACTCTAATTATCAGTGTGGTAGTTCACCTCCCCAAGCAGATGGTCTCAGCAAGAATAATGGAGCCCATGACTACCACTATTATCATCATGAGTGGACTAAGTGTTGTGGAAAATACAGGTCTTTTTAGTTCCATGCACAGACCTTTTACATAATATGCAATTCCAGAGGCAACAACTCCATGATTATGGTAAATTTGCAATCAAATTATTAGTATTCCAGAAATCTTGCATTTGTCTGTAAATCAAATCATGAAACTACTTAGTTCACATGCAGACGGAAGACATACAGAGTAAACAACAGTTAGAAGGTTCATGTCCCATCCTATAGCCCATACAGAAGGCTTGTGTTCAATAACAAGAGTCAATGCAGCAGACTACAAGGTTCCTAGAAAGCAGATTAAGGTGGTAAGTGAAAGTTGAGCTGGATATTTATTTGCAACAAAAGCCTCCACATGGAAATCAGTGAACTAATGGCCTTGTCATCACACTGGGAGACTCTACCATGTAGAAAAGAAGAAAAGTGTCTGAATATGGTCCATGTACATCATCACAAGTTGCATCTAACAAACTAGGTAAGCGTAGTCTTATTTTCCCTCAGTTTCAACAGTTGCTGTCAATTATTGTTTTATTTTACTATTTTACATTATAATACTTCTATTCCCAATTTCAATTTGTATGATACACTTTTAAAATTTAAAAACCAATATAAGATTATACTTGCTAGTCAAATGATTTTATGATCCTATGTTGATGACAATGGCAACAGATAAGCAAGGCAAAAATAGGAAAATATCCAGTTTCTAACTAAAAGAACCAAGGAGGGCTTCAAATCTCAAATAGCAAGATGCAATTACATACAACTAAATCAATGGATTAGAAAGGGAACTACTATTTTTGAAACTAGGGAAACAAACACAATAAACTCTGAAAGTTGAACTCTAGATCGCAAGGGTCTTCTGATAGAACTTTTTCGTTAAAATAAAACTTTCATGTAGTACAAAATAAAGAGAAATTTCCTGAAAAGGTGAAGGATGCAAACCTAGGCCTAGAGTCTCCAAATTGTAGTATATGCAACAACAGATTAGAAGGGTTTAGATGCAGCATGCTTGGAATACAGGGCCATGCAAGGATATGCAATTCAAGCAATGGATTAGTATTATTTGAATTCCTATACCTGAATAGAACCATGAAGACATTTGTAACTATGCATGAACATGGTAACCACCTGGAGAATGAAAAATCTTGCCCAAGCGAGGCATGAGGCAGTTATCAAGAGAGAGCCCTTAGTTCAGTCTTTGCCAGGGACAACTGAGGCAGACTTTACATATTTGGTATTCCGTTCTGAGTAACAGGTTTCCATAAGTCTTTGAAGACTTACTCCTCTTCTCATACTTCATTTTGGTAAGTCCATTTGAATTAAGTAATAAGAAATTACAGTTTAACTGAATTTCGAAATTCAAAATTGTTTTTTGAAGAAGCATAACAAAAACAAGCTAATGTAATCATTTTTAGAACTTGTTTAACTGAATTTCGAAATTCAAAATTGTTTTTGAAGAAGCATAACAAAAACAAGCTACTGTAATCATTTTTATAATTGAAAGGTATGGTTTTTTTAGGCTAACAAAAAAAATAATTGAATTTCGAAATTGTACCTCCAGGCGCAAATTAACCGTATAAGATAGGCGTTGGATGAAGCCGTGGATTTATGAAAAAGTGCAAATTAACTAAAGAAGTGTTCGGTGAAACAATGGATCAACGAAGAAGTGCAATTAGGCTCTTGTCTTTCTCTGGTTTTCTTCCTCAAATTGAACCAGCTAGCTCTGATGCAAATTGAATTGAACCGACTGTGCTCTAGTGCAAATTGAATTGCCTGGCTCTGATGCGAATTGAATTGAACTGACTGTATACAATTTGTTGTAAGCCACACGAGGACACCTCTATCAATGTGACTACACACAAAAAGACTAACAAACGGTCACCACCTATCTGGTCATGCAGTTCACTACTCTAAACAATCATGTCAGCATGCAACAGTGACAAGTGTAAATAAGTGTAAGCTAGATAAGTTACAAAAACTTTGCATATAATAACTTCACGGAACCTTATTACTTTGCATAAAATAACTTTATTGGCCTTTGTTTTAAAACACTTAGGATAAAATAACTTGCACTCACTAAAATCACATGGAAGCAAGAAAAAACTTAGGATAAAATAACTTTCCCTCAATAAAATCACATCGGGGCAAGAGACGCTTGCAATAAGAGGGTGAAATCAAAAGTTTGGTTAAAATTTGTTGGAGCCAAATCGCCAGCAATAAACTTTGCTTAAAATTGCTTAAACACTAAAAATTTACGGTCAACAGATGAACTAATACCTAGTCAACACTCGATCGAATGTTATAGTCCCTGCTATGCCGGAGGAAGGGACTCATAAGTATAATATACACTAATTTGTATACATTATTTTCAAAATAGAAGAAATATTGTAAAACATTGTTTTCAATATTGTTAATCATTATATTTTATTAACATTCAAAATATTATATTAATTTAAATATATATTTTATTAATATTTAATATGAATAATAATAATTTTTTTATTAAAATAGGGTTTATATATATAATAATATAAATATAATATATATATATATAATATATATATATACATAATATTAACTAATTGAACAAACATAAATATTTAAACATTATATCAACAATTATTGCTATCAATATATTATTAAATATAATTCACCTAGCCTATATTATTTATGAATTACTTTCAATTTCTTTTATATTAAAGATATTATTTTTGAATCTACCAAATACAGAGAGGGGCTCTCTACTCTTGGTAGATCTACTAAACACGAAGAGGGATCAAATCTCTTTTCACTGAAAGAGATCCAAACACGGAGAAGGATCAAATCTCTTTTCACTGAAAGAGATTTGATCCCTCTAACTCTTGGTAGATCTACCAAACAGGGAGAGATCAAATTTCTTTTCACTGAATGAGATTTAATCCCTCTCCACTCTTGGTAGATCTAGAATTAAAATGGATTTACAATGGTTTAATTATTAATAATTGATAGTTATAATTATTTTTTTTTTTTTTTTTTAATGTAGTTTGCCTATTAAAAAAAATTTTAATTAATAATTATAATTAATAAATTTATTTTATAATTTTTTAATTTTTAATTTATTTCTATTTTTAATTTCATTTCATATTTATATTATTTATAATTTAACCAATAAAATTTTACCTAACATTACATATTATAATTTTACAAGCATTCTCTTATACTAAATTTAAAGAGAACTCCTTTATGCATAATAATTCACATATTATTATCAATAATATAAAATCACAATTATTATTAAAAATAATTTCTAATTAATAATACTATTAAATACTTTCACACATTAAATATAATTACACATAATTTGAATGGCTTCCGATACCCAAGATTTCCATAAAGCACAGCGAAATCTACTCTATGGAATGTGACCATAAATCATGATCAACCTAACAATGCAATTTAATGAAACAAAGATAGAGGAGCAAATGCAAAGATAGAGGTGAGTCATCATGAATGGTTTTCACATCTAGACTTGACAAGTCTAGGGTTAGACGTAACCAAATTGGACATTATTAAAGCCAAAACCATAATAGATTGCAAGCATACTCATTAAGAGAAGTGGGTGGTCTTGCTTTGGACGTTTAAGCCAACTTTAAACATAATATTAATAATATTTCATTGCTAACACTAATTGATAAAAAAGGTTGGACAATATATAAGCAATTTAAATTAAATTATCTCCCTCGAAATACATTTCCATATCCCTATAAACATCTAAAATAGTTTTCATACCATTGTTCCAAATTGGATCTTTAATGGTACTTGATTTAAATGAATTATTTTCCAAAAATTGGCCAAAAAAAATATTGCCATGATACACATTTTAGCCGACCACTACTTATAACTTCTTATATTTATGCTGTAAGGCGTTTCCATTTGAAATCAACTTTTCTCTTGGGTTACGTGTACATTTCTGAGCCTTTGATTTAAGTGTTAGACGATGAAACTAATCTTATCCATCCAATTGATGAGACCGGTAGATAGACGGTTGCTGGGCAGATGAAATGAAAAATTTGAATGGTTGTCATATATCCGGGTTGCATCTTAAACACGTTCTTCCATCCATGTTCCTGCGCAAGCGCTGCCATGACTTTTCCCTGGGCATGTTTCTCAATATTGCATTTGAGGGCGTCGTTCTGTTTCTGCATGCAAGACTTAAATTCGTCCAGTTTCAGCAGCTCTGTTTGCTGGAGGACGAGAAACAGTCCAAGATGGATATGGAGTGGATGATGGTCGTCTGTGAGATCGATGAACCTGAGGAAGTCGTTAAATACCCCTTTCGATTGGGATTTTGCTCGATGTATGGGAATGGCTGAAAGGAAACTTGATCTTCCGCAGCATTCTGAGACGCAGGATCACCCGAATATCAAAGGTATTTATTTTACCATTAATGGGTTTTTAAAATTTGGTTTTATTTAATTTTAATTATTTCTCTATTTTTTTTGAATTTTACCTCAATCGTTCAATTTTTGTTCGTAGTCGTGGATTTAACTTTTTTATTGCTGAAATGGACTGAAAATTTGCCGATCTGGGTCTGGCGAAGCAGTCCATAAGCTTTTAGGGTGATCTTGTTCCTAGTTTTTTGTGAATAAATATTTCCTCCTGAAAACCCTATCTTATTTCTTCTGTAAATCTCCTGGACATTTTAATTTTTTGCACATCTAATTGCAATCGTCGTGCTTGATTTTTGCTGCATGTAAAATTTGAAGATGAGCGTGCTGTCAATCGTTCATTTGATTGTTAGGTTTTATTTAAATATTTTTCCAGGGTTAGTTAAATGATCTTTCTTTTTTAGTCCTTCCGCAATTGTGCGTGTATGGTTGTTTATACTGTTTTTTAGTTCCTGCCTCTTTATGTTGTTAAGAGAAATTCACATTCTGCAAAATATTTTTGTGATGTTGTTGCATTAATCTGAACTTGTTTTGAAAATGCATGCATTGACATTTTAAGGTTTTTATTTTTGGGTATATGCTACACTAATTGTGAGTAAAATGTAGTGTTGTGCTTAGATGGAGACAACTCGGGATTGTTGCCTGGCAACCCTGATGCAAAACTAAAAGGTAGGTATATGTGGTGGTCTTTTTTGGTCTGTATATCCATTACAGAGTAGATACACTTGTTTGATGAGATGGTTCTTGACACTTGTTACAGATGTCAACGGGCCTGAAAATGTTATCCCGCTTTCCCCTCAGTGGCTACACTCCAGGGTTGTTGAGAGCAAGGTATATGCAACAGTTTTCAGTAGGGCTTTGTAAGATTCGATTTACCGTGTCTCCATATTTTAGTAAATAGATACATAATGATTATCCACTACAACACTGCCATATTTTATGCTTTGAAGTTAGTTATTACCATTATTTTTCCATGTCTAGCAACATATGCCAGACATAATAATCTGACAGTGTCTTTGATTGATTGGTATACCCGTGTTTTAACCTTCTGTATGGTTGTTGCTGCTATACGTCTCTAGTTTGGTTTAGGAACCACGAACTCCAAACAGTTTTAGTCAGAGTGGAAGTAGTGACACCAATCTCAAAGAGCAATGGAGAGGAGAGGGGTCCCTTGACAAGAAAGATTGGCGGAGAACTGCTCCCCAAAGCGATGGTGGTCGGCGCTGGCGTGAAGAAGAAAGGGAAAATACTGCAGTTGCCAGAAGAGATTGTAGAAAAGAAGGGGAAAGAGAAATTGAAACCCGAAAGGCTGATCGTAGATCAGAGAATACTTCGCAAAGAGAAGTAGCTGACAATAAGCATCCGAATTCAACCGACCGTTGGCAAGATACTACCAGCCGCGATCCAGGACATGAGGCACGTCGTGACAAGAAATGGTCCCCAGCATGGGGTCCTGAAAACAATGAAAAGGATGTACGTCGAGAGAAACGTAGTGAGGTGGACAAGGAGGATCGTGGTCTTGATAGGCAACCTTCTTTTTCAAACAGTCGTCTAGCTGCTGACCGTGATTCAGAAAAATCGGCAACTAATAAGTGGAGACCATCCCGACTCCGGGAGAAACTTAGAGTACAAAAGGATGGTGTTGGATTCCTTGCAGGTCGAGGTCGTGGAAGTGGTTTAACAAATAATGTTTCCATGAGAACCCCTATTGGTGCTTCCAATATTACGAATGCTTTTCGCTACCCACGGGCTAAGCTTCTTGACATTTATAGGGATTGTGGATCCATCTCATCTTTACGTGGTGTTGCTGATGGATTTGTGGAAGTTTCTAGGGTTACTTGTTCCGAGCATGTTGAGCCATTGGCATTTGTCTCACCAAGCCCAGAAGAGCAGGTATGGTTGTAATCTTTTGTTTTTCTATGGGATTGTCTTTATGTTGACTAAATAGTTGCACTATAATTGCATTTCAATATCCAGAGTGTTGTTTTGAATTTGAAGATTTAAGATGGGAAACATGCAGGCAGGAGTTTTTAAATAAATTTGTGACTATTGTCTATATCTGTATCATATTGCTATTTGATAAAAGAACAATTGTGATCCATGCTTTTCAGGCTGTATTGGAGGACATTTCTAAGGGCAAAGTTGCAGGAAGTGAAGCAGTTCGCAAGACATTTACTAATATACCTGGTAGGGTCTATATTCAGGGTCTTGGTATGCCAACGCTTCTTTATGTGCCATTGCTATATATCTTATATTTATTTAACAACTGAATGTCTATTCAGGAATCAGTGAAGAGATATTGCCCAAAAGCAATAAGAAAAGTGCTTGTGATGAATCTGTGAGCTCTGTGATGGATGATTCTCTATTAAAGCCACCCGAAGATGTGCTTCCTGATTTAGACGAGTTCGAACTTATAGATTCATTTTCCAAGGAGATTGCAATAGATAGCAAAGGTAAGAGTAGTTCCCTCCCCTGACTGCTGATATATATCCGTTGATTACAAGATTCAATTCTGGCCGATATGTTTTGGATTTTATGTATATGTGATATTTCTCTTTTAGATTATTGCGCCCTTTAACTTTTACTGACACCGAGTTTTCTATTTAACAGAAAGGTATTCAGTTTCTAGTTTGTACGATTTCAAGGATGAGATATTCATCCCAAAGGCTTCTTCTGATATAAGGGGGCCCGCAAAATCCTTAAAAGGAACATCTGAGTATCCCCTTGTTGAAGGGAGTGTGGGTGAAGAGGTTTGTTATGAGAATGAAAATGTAAATTCATCAGGACTAGGTAATCATTATGATATTTTATCCACGAAAGGAATAGCATCAATGGTAAGTGGGGAGAAGAAGACTACTAAAGATGTTGAAGTGACTTCTTCTGAACTGCCTATCAGGCTACCATCTGATGCAAGTGTGCTTTTTGATGACAAATCCTTTGAAGGGACTCCTGAAGGGTGTGACTTTGAGGAGGGAGAATTGGAAAATAAGTGTGGTGTCAAATTAGAAGATCAGGTTACCCTGCTTGAGGAACTAACTCTTTTTTATAAGGATCCTCATGGGGATATTCAGGGGCCTTTTCTAGGCATCGACATAATTCAATGGTTTGAACAAGGTTTTTTTGGTACAAACTTACTGTGTGCCTTTCTGATGCTCCTGAGGGAACACCATTTCAGCCACTTGGGGAGCTTATGCTACACTTGAGACAGAAACCTCATTCATCTCATGGTTTTGTCTTTGAGGATTCAGAAGAATCCAAACGAAGGAGTTCAAAAAGTGGTCACGACATTTCATAAAAAAAAATTGGCATCGAATATGAACATTAGAGCTCAATACATAATCCTGAACAAGACAAAATATTGTCTGACTTTTCAGAGCAGACTAGAGCAGGTTTAACTGACAGAGGATTATCTTTTCCTGATATGCTCAAAGGTATTCGTAGTCGTGGATTTAACTTTTTTTATTGCTGAAATGGACTGAAAATTTGCCGATCTGGGTCTGGCGAAGCAGTCCATAAGCTTTTAGGGTGATCTTGTTCCTAGTTTTTTGTGAATAAATATTTCCTCCTGAAAACCCTATCTTATTTCTTCTGTAAATCTCCTGGACATTTTAATTTTTTGCACATCTAATTGCAATCGTCGTGCTTGATTTTTGCTACATGTAAAATTTGAAGATGAGCGTGCTGTCAATCGTTCATTTGATTGTTAGGTTTTATTTAAATATTTTTCCAGGGTTAGTTAAATGATCTTTCTTTTTTAGTCCTTCCGCAATTGTGCGTGTATGGTTGTTTATACTGTTTTTTAGTTCCTGCCTCTTTATGTTGTTAAGAGAAATTCACATTCTGCAAAATATTTTTGTGATGCTGTTGCATTAATCTGAACTTGTTTTGAAAATGCATGCATTGACATTTTAAGGTTTTTATTTTTGGGTATATGCTACACTAATTGTGAGTAAAATGTAGTGTTGTGCTTAGATGGAGACAACTCGGGATTGTTGCCTGGCAACCCTAATGCGGAACTAAAAGGTAGGTATATGTGGTGGTCTTTTTTGGTCTGTATATCCATTACAGAGTAGATACACTTGTTTGATGAGATGGTTCTTGACACTTGTTACAGATGTCAACGGGCCTGAAAATGTTATCCCGCTTTCCCCTCAGTGGCTACACTCCAGGGTTGTTGAGAGCAAGGTATATGCAACAGTTTTTAGTAAGGCTTTGTAAGATTCGATTTATCGTGTCTCCATATTTTAGTAAATAGATACATAACGATTATCCACTACAACACTGCCATATTTTATGCTTTGTAGTTAGTTAATACCATTATTTTTCCATGTCTAGCAACATATGCCAGACATAATAATCTGACAGTGTCTTTGATTGATTGGTATACCCATGTTTTAACCTTCTGTATGGTTGTTGTTGCTATACGTCTCTATTTTGGTTTAGGAACCATGAACTCCAAACAGTTTTAGTCAGAGTGGAAGCAGTGACACCAATCTCAAAGAGCAATGGAGAGGAGAGGGGTCCCTTGACAAGAAAGATTGGCGGAGAACTTCTCCCCAAAGCGATGGTGGTCGGCGCTGGCGTGAAGAAGAAAGGGAAAATACTGCAGTTTCCAGAAGAGATCGTAGAAAAGAAGGGGAAAGAGAAATTGAAACCCGGAAGGCTGATCGTAGATCAGAGAATACTTCGCAAAGAGAAGTAGCTGACAATAAGCATCCGAATTCAACCGACCGTTGGCAAGATACTACAGCCGCGATCCAGGACATGAGGCACATCGTGACAGGAAATGGTCCCCAGCATGGGGTCCTGAAAACAATGAAAAGGATGTACATCGAGAGAAACGTAGTGAGGTGGATACGGAGGATGGTGGTCTTGATAGGCAACCTTCTTTTTCAAACAGTCGTCTAGCTGCTGACCGTGATTCAGAAAAATCGGCAACTGATAAGTGGAGACCATCCCGACTCCGGGAGAAACTTAGAGTACAAAAGGATGGTGTTGGATTCCTTGCAGGTCGAGGTCGTGGAAGTGGTTTAACAAATAATGTTTCCATGAGAACCCCTATTGGTGCTTCCAATATTACGAATGCTTTTCGCTACCCACGGGCTAAGCTTCTTGACATTTATAGGGATTGTGGATCCATCTCATCTTTACGTGGTGTTGCTGATGGATTTGTGGAAGATTCTGGGGTTACTTGTTCTGAGCATGTTGAGCCATTGGCATTTGTCTCACCAAGCCCAGAAGAGCAGGTATGGTTGTAATCTTCTGTTTTTCTAGGGGATTGTCTTTATGTTGACTAAACAGTTGCACTATAATTGCATTTCAATATCCAGAGTGTTGTTTTGAATTTGAAGATTTAAGATGGGAAACATGCAGGTAGGAGTTTTTAAATAAATTTGTGACTATTGTCTATATCTGTATCATATTGCTATTTGACAAAAGAAATTGTGATCCATGCTTTTCAGGCTGTATTGGAGGACATTTCTAAGGGCAAAGTTGTAGGAAGTGAAGCAGTTCGCAAGACATTTACTAATATACCTGGTAGGGTCTATATTCAGGGTCTTGGTATGCCAACGCTTCTTTATGTGCCATTGCTATATATCTTATATTTATTTAACAACTGAATGTCTATTCAAGAATCAGTGAAGAGATATTTCCCAAAAGCAATAAGAAAAGTGCTTGTGATGAATCTGTGAGCTCTGTGATGGATGATTCTCAATTAAAGCCACCCGAAGATGTGCTTCCTGATTTAGACAAGTCCGAACTTATAGATTCATTTTCCAAGGATAGATAGCAAAGGTAAGAGTAGTTCCCTCCCCTGACTGCTGATATATATCCGTTGATTACAAGATTCAATTCTGGCCGATATGTTTTGGATTTTATGTATATGTGATATTTCTCTTTTAGATTATTGCGCCCTTTAACTTTTACTGACACCGAGTGTTCTATTTAACAGAAAGGTATTCAGTTTCTAGTTTGTATGATTTCAAGGATGAGATATTCATCCCAAAGGCTTCTTCTGATATAAGGGGGCCCGCAAAATCCTTAAAAGGGACATTTGAGTATCCCCTTGTTGAAGGGAGTGTGGGTGAAGAGGTTTGTTATGAGAATGAAAATGTAAATTCATCAGGACTAGGTAATCATTATGATATTTTATCCACGAAAGGAATAGCATCAGTGGTAAGTGGGGAGAAGAAGACTAGTAAAGATGTTGAAGTGACTTCTTCTGAACTGCCTATCAGGCTACCATCTGATGCAAGTGTGCTTTTTGATGACAAATCCTTTGAAGGGACTCCTGAAGGGTGTGATTTTGAGGAGGGAGAATTGGAAAATAAGTGTGGTGTCAAATTAGGAGATCAGGTTACCCTGCTTGAGGAACTAACTCTTTTTTATAAGGATCCTCAAGGGGATATTCAGGGGCCTTTTCTAGGCATCGACATAATTCAATGGTTTGAACAAGGTTTTTTTGGTACAGACTTACTTGTGTGCCTTTCTGATGCTCCTGAGGGAACACCATTTCAGCCACTTGGGGAGCTTATGCTACACTTGAGACAGAAACCTCATTCATCTCATGGTTTTGTCTTTGAGGATTCAGAAGAATCCAAAGGAAGGAGTTCAAAAAGTGGTCACGACATTTCATGAAAAAAAATTGGCATCGAATATGAACATCAGAGCTCAATACATAATCCTGAACAAGACAAAATATTGTCTGACTTTTCAGAGCAGACTAGAGCAGGTTTAACTGACAGAGGATTATTTTTCCTGATATGCTCAAAGGTACTAGGAGGAATACACTTGATCACGAAGAACAACACTTCTTGGAATCAGCTACAGATAAAAGTGCAGGTAGGTTCGTTAACTCTCCCCTTCTAGGAAATGATTTAAATGTAAGTTTTAACATATTATTTTTATATGTCACAGCTCTATTAATTTAGTATTCCTTACTATGTAGAAATTCTCGCAAGAATAATTCAACATGGCAGAGGAATCCCACCAGGAGAGTCTATTGGAAGTCTCGAGAGGCACAGAATGTCCTTATCTCAGTTTGATTCAGATGATAGCATTCTTCCTTGGCAATTTGAAGCAAATGCCTTTGGTTCTGTCTGGCCTCAGCAGGAAGGGGATCAGTTCATTGACATAAGATCTGGTCTGTTGGATGCTACAGTTAGCAGTTCCATTTCTAGTGATATGCTTTCTATGATGTCGAGGATGCAATCCCATCCTAACAATCAGCGGCAAGACTTATTTCATTCATCTCTGACATCATTGAATGGTGCTAGCTCTTCTCCTCCAATTGATAGGGCTTAGCCTAAAACATTTCAGAGGGATGCACATTCTAGTAACAAAATTTTCAATGTTGCATCGGATCCTCATCTTGTACTGCTGTTTGATGTGACTATTATTCCTCTAGGCTCTTAGTACTTTGATTTTACACCCTCATCCAGGATTTTATTTTTTTTGGAAGTGCTTTAAGAAACAATTCCCAAAGGTTGCTACCCTGTTTAGAGCAGACTTCCTTCTGCCAAGGTGCTACGGGCCAGGTCCGTGAGGTAGCTATTCTGCCAAAATTGTGCAGGGCTTGCAGTTGGATTCATCTCTTTGAAACTAATACTATTTGGGTGTTGCAGATCTGGTTGAAAATATAATGCTGGTTGACAGCATAACACTCCCTTGATCCCATCAGGTACCCTTCCCCGAGTTTTTGAGTGATGTTGATTTTTCACCATCATCTTGGAATGTGTTTTCTACAAGTGATTTGAGAAACATACCCCAAAAGGGGCTGCCCAGTCCAAGAGGTTGTATTCTACCAAAATGGCCTCGGCCTTGCATTGGGTTTTACTCCTTTGAAACTGATACAATTTGGTGGGGCAGATCAAGGCAAAAATGCAGCCCACATCATCAAATGGCCATTACATCAAGTCCTGGAATGATGGCTTTGCAAATGAAAGCAGAGTAGGACTGCAATTATTTTTTCATGGACTAAAAGCAATGTATGCATACAATAAATATTGATATTTAAAAACAGTATGCAAGATCAAAATGAATGTAAGAACCAGCATGAAAAAGGTTTTGCAGCCCTGAATTTATGGAAAAGTCTTTTTGGAAGACTCACGCGGTTTTGAAGCTTTCTAAGTCTACTCAAAATTCTTTTCAGCCCAAAACTTTCAATGTCAAACGACATCAGCAAAAATGGAACCTTATCTCTCAATTTGTGTTGAGTCTTTAATTTCCTTATTAAACCCAGCCTTCATTGTCCACCTTGAGGGTGACACATTCTGTAATTTGAATATTTAAATGTGTCACTCTTCCGTATATAAATTTCAGGTAAATTAGGTGACCATACCATCATCATCTGATAAGGATTACCTTGGGTTGCTTGTGTTTGTGTCTAGGGTTGCTGTGCAGTTTCTATGTAGTTACATCACACTTCCACTTTATGCCCTTGTGACACAGGTCAGTCTACTCCATGTTCATTGAAAATACAATCAGTTTAGGTGTTTGACAGGATTGATTAAACTTGAGAAAATGCTGGCTTATATAATTACAAAAAAGGAGAGTTACATTGCGAAGCCTGCTTACTGTTGTACCATTAGAAGAAACAACAAGGCATCGTTTGCCTGCAGGTCTTGGCAAAACATACCTGTTCACAAAGTTACAAACAAATATGAAGCCAATTCCTTCAACCACTGAAAGAAAGTGAAAACAATATCGCTATGTAAGTGTATCAATCTACCCATAAGTTTATCTTTATTGCATATTATCTATAACCACTCTATCCAAAGTTACCAAGAACATTTTCATGAGAATTAAAAAAAAAGATATATCCTTTCTTGTATGCACCATATCCTGAATGCCTTTTCGTGTTGATCATATTTGCTTCTCAAGTTTTATTTTCTTTAGCTTCTTAATCCCCTTCTCTCCAAAGTGTCAATACTGCTAGCCTGACTGCCATATCCTTTATGAGAATCTGTTGAGCTTTTGAAGTAGGCTACTGCACTTAGTACCCCATACATCTCAAGCTCCTGTATACTTTCATATTAAATAACTTCACTGCCTCTGGATCTGGTAATTTGATCTTTAGAACATTCACCTCCAGCTATGGGTGAATACCAAATTAACATTTCAGGAAAAGGCATGTACAACAAATGCTTGACCATGCAGTAACTTCATACAATTCATTTGCAGTCCATTAGGATGTATGGATGCACTTGGGTCATTTGGCAGAGGTTTTCAGTTACTGTGTGACTCGTCTCTATAATTTATTTGGGACTTGTGCTCCACACTCATGTGTATGATGGTTTATTATGCAATCTTTGGTGGTTGCAGACTGGTAGAACAATCTAATTTATTTATTTATTAATTATTACATTCACATCCAGTTGACTCTAGGATACATTCTGGTCATTATATGAATAAAAGGGTAGTTTAATGACCCCTTAGACCGTGTTTTAGTGGAGCTCAAACACAGGTATCTCATTATGATTATAATATATGCTCAATATATTATTAATGTACTGTCGCTCTCACATTTGAATTCCTGACAACGATTGAATCTTGGATTATGGCAAACTTTTACTGATTAGGTAGGCGGGAGAACCATATGGCATATTATAAGATTAACAAGCATCTCCTTTTGAAAGCAAATAAATTGCTGAAATATAACCAATGGAGAAAGTATGCCACTTCACATAGTCTGAAGATATTTTCAGGCTTTACTCCTTTGAAAGTGATACAGTTTGGTGGGGCAGATCCAGGCAAAAATGCAGCCCCGGTGGATTCTGCTTAACACTCACTTGATCTCATCAATGGACCAATGCCCTGGTTATCTACCCATGCTTGAAGTGTTCATTCTTTGGTGGTTATTTCCCATTCTGCCAATCATTTTGGACAATCTCTTGTCACCTACTTTGCTCTAGATGTTAGTGCTCCTCACCAGTTCGGTAATTTTAGTCTTCAAGTACTTGTATATGGCCTGCTATTGAGATCTTACATGTAACAGAAGTTTTACTGTTTGACCACTGCTACATATTGTCATGAAAGTCAGGCCTGACAATCATCATATTAGTTTGATTATTATTGCTAGCAATTCACTGAAGGTCATTTTTTGAGTGTGTTGTTCATCCTAGCTACTGCGTCATTGATCAGACACCTCAAGCTGCAGAGTTAGGGATTTATCCATCTGCCCATTTCAGTATTTAGATTGTAAAAATATGTTTGCATTATCTGGTGATCTACATATCTTCCCAATACAGTTCAAGGTTTTAGGAATTTGTTTATATACTTCTGGCATCATGATAGATCGCAGTTGCTGGTTGACCACTTTGTTTTAATAGGCCCTTTGTACTGCTGTTTGATGTGACTATTATTCCTCTTGTCTCTTAGTACTTTGATTTTACACCCTCATCCAGGATTTTTTTTTTGGAAGTGCTTTAAGAAACAATTCCCACAGGTTGCTACCCGGTTTAGAGTAGACTTCCTTCTGCCAAGGTGCTACGGGCCAGGTCCGTGAGGTAGCTATTTTGCCAAAATTGTGCAGGGCTTGCAGTTGGCTTCATCTCTTTGAAACTAATACTATTTGGGTGTTGCAGATCTGGTTGAAAATATAACGCTAGTTGACAGCGTAACACTCCCTTGATCCCATCAGGTACCATTCCCCGAGTTTTGAGTGATCTTGATTTTTCACCATCATCTTGGAATGTGTTTTCTACAAGTGATTTGAGAAACATACCCCAAAAGGGGCTACCCAGTCCAAGAGGTTGCTATTCTACCAAACTGGCCTGGGCCTTGCATTGGGTTTTACTCCTTTGAAACTGATACAGTTTGGTGGGGCAGATCCAGGCAAAAATGTAGCCCACATCATCAAATGGCCATTACATCAAGTCCTGGAATGATGGCTTTGTGAATGAAAGCAGAGTAGGACTGCAATTATTTTTTCATGGACTAAAAGCAATGTATGCATACAATAAATATTGATA